>ML103436.1:0-20404 GCA_003697995.1 Taxidea taxus jeffersonii
CCCCCCCTAAAAATAATTTCAAAATAATTTTCTTTCTTTTTTTCTTCTTCATTTTTGTCATCGTCTTCTCTTTAGAGAATGTGTGTGCGAGGGAGTGTTTGTGGCAAAGGGAGTTGTGTAAGGGAGAGGGAGAGAGAGAATCTTAAGAGCAGGCTCTGCAGCAGCAGGGAATCCACCACAGGGCTTGATCTCACAACCCTAAGATCAAGACCTGAGCCATAATCAGGAATCCAATGCTTAACTGACTGAGTCACCCAGGTGCCCCTAAAGTAGTTTTATTTCTGAAAGAAGGCTTTGGGAGGTGAGAGATGATGATTTAGACCAGGGAGCTAACAATGGCATTGGTGAGAAATGGCCAGATTCTAGATCTGTTTTTAAGATAGGACCAAAGAGACTTTCTGATGAATTGGACATAGGTTATGAAAGAAAAACAGAATGTCTCCAAAGTACTTGGCTTGAGCACCTGAATTAATGGAATTATCACCAACTGGCATACAGTCTGTGGGTGGGCAGGGGCTTTTTGTTGTTTGTTTGTTTGTTTTGAAGATCAAGAATTTTACTTCAGAACTCTGTATGGAGTTTGAGATACTCACTAGATATCCTAATGAAGATGTCAGGTAGGCAATTAGATACCAGAATCTGGAGTTCACGAAGAGATCTAGGCTAGAGATGTAAATATAGAAGTTGTTAGCAAGCAGATGGTATTTAAAGTCACCAGGAGATGAGATCACCAAGGGAGGGAATGTAGATTGAAAAGAAAAGAGGACATCCTCAGGACTGCTTGGCAGGGATTTTGTAGCCTAGGTACACTCAATGAAAAATTACTCAAAAAAAATATCCAACTATGTAAAAATCCATGTCTAAATCCCAACTTTTTTTGTCCTCAAAGAGCTAACAGTTTGACACATGAAAAAAGGGTTAACAAAATTTAAAAAACCAGTAATACTATAAACATTAACATTTACCTTGTATTTACTATGTGTCAGGCACAGTGCTAAGTCACATTTAATCATCACTTCAACCTTATGAGGAAAGTAATATCATACCACTTTTCATATGAGGAAAGTGAAGCTTAGGGGAGTTAGAGAATTTGTTCAAGGCCTCACATGTAGTAAACAGTATAACTAGAGTACATATCCTTGTGGTCTACCTACACAGCTTTCCATTTTAGTGGCTGTGTTACCTGCCTAAAATCCTGGAGAAAGGCAAAAAGAGGACTGTAATGGGGCTCAGGATTGCTCTTGACTAGCTGAAACAACCAAACCAGACCAACACACACACACACACACACACACACACACACACACACACACCACAGTAGCTAAAGATTTAGAGAATTTGAGAAAATTCCATTCCCCAAAATGACTGTCTCCCACTTACTGGAAGTGTCATTCCTTAGAGAGGGGTTCTAGAAACTCTGGTACAATGGAGAGAGGACTATATAGCAGTAAACACATGTTTCCAAGGACCACAGTCCAGTAACAGCCAGTGGAGAGAGTATCCCAAGCTCCAAAGATAATCAGCTACTTCTGGATTCTGAATACGACCAACACTGTATTTTTAAGAACCTTGTCTTTCTTGAAATTTCTCTTTTGGCTTGCTGTTATTTGCCACTTTTACAAGCTACTGAACCACATCACTGGTGTGAACAGTTTCAAAGCTTACATATTTCTTCTTGTAATCAGTTTAGCCGATCTTGTAACTATAAAGAGTGAGACGGTAAATCCTGAGCTCCCATTCTGAGTCAGAATTTATGACAAGAACAACATGCTTGTGCCCAAACAGAACCATGCATGTATGGTAATATGGCACTTGAAATTTATGTACTTCCTTTTATCCAAGGAACAGAAAGTGCTTCTATGAAATGGATTGAAAGCCAACTGTCTGCAGCAGGCGATGAGAACAGTTCAAAATAGGACTACTGAAGGAATCATTTAATTTCTGCAAGGCCAGGGTTCATGCTAAGCAACCATGTTTCCCAATGTTTTATTGAAGTGGTTCCAGCAGGCCATTGCCATTTTAACCCCTGCTCAGCAGTGATAAATTTAACTGCATCTTTGCCTACCAGTTGTGTAATTGAAGACATTCCTTCATCACTGCTATTTGGTGTTGGTTGCCATACAGGACTATCCCCTGGTATTTGCTGAGATTGTCAGCAGAATGGATCCTAGTCATTCCCTTCCATTGACTAACTGGTTAGCTCTTCTCCTTAGTAAGGTCAAATTTATGATTCTCTTTACCAGCTTTAAAAACTAGTCTTGTACATGAGCCCACTATTATTTACAATCCCCCTCTAAAATAAAATGGCTTCTACATATTGCACACTTTATATACTATATATTTGCATACTTTAATGTGGCCATGGTACAATAGGTCCTTGTATTAGTTACCTATTACTGCAGCATAACAAATTATCCAAAATGGCATGCCTTAAAACAACATTTATTATCTGACAGTTTCTGTTGGTCAGGAGTCCTGATGTGGGCCTGGCTGGGTCCTCAGCTTCAGGGTCTCTCACAAGGCTGCAGTCAGGATGTTACCTAGGACTGTAGTCATCCCAGGCCTTGACTAAGGGAGAAATTGCTTTCACTTGGGTTATTGGCAGGATTCCTTTCCTGTGGGCTGTTGGACTAAAGCCCTAGTTCCTCACAAGCTGTTGATCGGAGGTCTACCTTAGTCTCTTGCCATTTGAGCCTCTCATAGGTGAGAGGGCAGGGGAAAGTGCCAGCAAGAGAGAGGATTAGCAAGATGCAAGTCATAGTCTTTCATAACATCATCACAGAAGTGATATCCAATCACCTTTGCCCTATTCTATTAGTTAGAAGCATATCACCAGTTCACACTTAAGGCCAGGGAAGTATATGGGGAACGATAACCAGGAGGTGAGGATCATTGGGAGCCATTTAGAAGGCTGCCTACTACTGTTCTCCCCATACATAGTTTCACCTTATCCTTTTAAAATTCCCCAGTGCTGTGCTAGTCCTCCCATTTTTCAGATGGGGCAGGTTCTTGGAGTCTTCTACTTGCACCAAATGATGTTGAAATTCATCTTTAGTGATTCATAGAGTTTATTCATTTGTGTATTTATTCCTTGAGTATGTGGAATTAAGAGACATTAGGTGTGCTTCTATGCTAGGGGCTTGTGAATTTTTGTTCTTGGTAAAATATAAATGTATACAAGTATCCTAGTAATTCTTAATATTCTTTGAGAGAAGGAACTATTCACAAAGTATAATATATATATCATATATATACTATATATATCATATTGTGATATATATCATATATCATAGTATATATATATATATATATCATAGTGTCTAATTTGTTGTGTTATACCAATAGTGGATATTCATAAGACTTATTGATCTATTTTTTAAAATTTCAAATTTATAACTGGGAGCACTCTTCCGGTTTTTGAGTGTATAGGATTAAATCACTTCCATTTCACAGGTTAAGAAACACAGATGAATGGTGGTTATGATATAAACAATGCCCTAGAACCTGAAATAGAAAATTTCATTCCAATCCTATTTATAGCTCGATTTCTATGTACAAACTACATGAGGAAAGCTTACATTAACTTGAGTTGACTCGACATTAAACACATGTGTATCCACCACAGGCATTAGAGAGATTTATGAGTGTATTGCCAATGAGATGATATACAAAAATAATTTTATAAATTGAGAAATCCTTATAAGTATAAAAAGTAAATTAAAAAAATGTTTTGTGCTGCTGCTTCCTCAACTCAGGGGAGCCTACAACATGCCAACACCTTGCTAAGTGCTTCTTGGAATGTTACTCATTTAATTCTCCTGACAACCTCTCCAAAAAACAGTGTCAGTGCTGGTGGTCATTGATGATGCAAAAGGGGTGCTATTTTGTTTGCTGAGGTGTGTTTGGGGTCTGCAAGTCCTTGGTAGCCAAAGATAGGGAGCATTTGAAGTGAAATTCTCCTTGCTGATGTAGTGAACTACTGAGGTAGTGAACTCCCAGAGTTTACTGACACAGGGATACACCCCACCACCTTGCCCCATCTAGAAACAGATCTGTGTACGCTCGCTTGAACTTTTTAAGAAAGATACAATACCTTTTGAGATAATGGAAGATACTCTGGGATTTGAAAGTTAGTGTAGAGTATTTCTTGACTAACAGAAAGCAGGAATTCTTCTGGGGGCTGTCATCTAACAGACTAGATGTAGCCTAGAGACAGTGATGTAGTCATCTCCGATCTATGCACTTACTCAGAGGCCAAAAGGAAAGACAAGCTCAGTTTAATAAAACCCAAAAGCAGGCATCTAGAGAATCAATAAATGTTGGTTGATGCCCACAGGGCAACTTGGAAGCAAAATTACTCCAACTGGAAGACCTTTTACAGATAGTTATTTTTGAACAACAGTCTAAGAAGTGTAAAAACAGAAATAGAAATGACTGATGGCAGGAACCCTGACTTGCTGCTTTGAAATCATTAGTATGCTGTGGTTGATTTGCAGCTTTTTATAGTGTGGTCAAGAGCTCCCCATGATTCAATACCTCCTTTTCCTACCACCTGCCTCTCCTACAGAAAAAAAATTCTAAAATATTCTGTAGAATCAGTACTCTAAGTAGCAGCCTCTATAGCAACAAAGTAGGTAGGAGGTAGCTGCTATAGTTTCTGTCTTTTACTTTTTTCCTCCAAATATCCAGACTTCTAAGTGGTGAGAAAATACAAACACCAGAAACCTCATTAGAATTTTGGATTAAAGACAGCTATCTGTCTTGTCTCATTTTTGATACGCCAGCTGATAATTGGGCTATAGCTGAGTCTAAAAATAACATACAGTACATTAAAATAATAATCCTTGGCTACATTTCCAAAGTGGTATTCTGGGACTTCTGTGCATTAATCCTGTAACAATAACAGGATTTGCGCTTTTAACTCCCCTGGTGTAGCTTTGAAAATCTACCCTAAAGCAGCTAATGTTGCTGTTTAAATCATCCTCTCACTATCCTTAGGGAAATGGAGAGATTAAAAAAATGACAACCCAACTGTTCAAGTGACCTGTACCTGAGAGAATAAGAGAAACAATCTATTTCCTCTCAGGAACTGGGCTGATCAATATAAATATTTCAAAAGAACCATCATGCAATAAAGGCCTTGGGATCTGTATCGTACTTCAGAGTACCCTAGACATTTCCATTGTGGACGTATTAGGTTTCACACAGGTGAGGGAGATGATGTGGCTACTACATAACTGGAACTGACCTGGGTTACACATGTGCATGCATGTGTGTGTGTGTGTGTGTGTGTGTGTGTGTGTGTGTGTGTTTGTAAGGAAGAAAGGGAAAGAAGCTGTCATTATGGTGTATGTTTCTGGTAAACATTCTCTTTTCCCTGCAGAAACTTGGGAGTATCCCAGAAATTAGGTGCTGTTCATCATGTTAACTAAAAAATGCATATCCTGAAATTTGCACATAGTTCTAAATTGAAGCTCTAAATAGCTCTAAATTGAAGTGTCAGGAGTTTTTCAATGATGCCATTAATTGCATTTTATTAATTGAGAAAAAGAGCTTTTGTGTAGCTGTGGTTGTGATGGGCTAGATTTAATCAGTGTAGGTACCACTAACAGGCTGGCACTGTTTTCCGCCTGCAATGCCTTTGAAATTCTAAAATGGAAAAGGAGGCCAAAACACTGAGCAATTATTTCAGAACAGATTGCCCGTTAACATTTCATAATATCACCGAAATACATCCTTTCTGGGACAGAGACTTGCTTTGGCTACAAATATCCGAGAGGTGGCAGCACCCCATGCTCTGTTGGCTGGCAGCTTCCCTCCAGACAGCTTACTGCAGAGGTCTCATCATTGCGTCACCTGAAAGCCAGTTTGCAAGGGAGGGGGAATGGAGAGGAGATATGGCATTTTGCATCTCAATTCTTCCGGAGAGTTCAGGAAACAGCTGCATGGATTGTTTTAAATGGATTTGAAAGGACTTTCTCTCCCTCTCTTTCTTTCTTTTCCTGAAATCTTCTGCCCTATGTGATATCTTTCTATAGGGACCACATGCATACCCTTATGTTCTCTGGTTTACTCCCTGAGGGAGGAAGAGTTTCAATTGCCAGAGATCCCCTGAGACCTCATTTTCAATTGCCTTTTATAAACACAGGGAGGTGGGATTGACATGGCATCATCAACCATATTTGTGTTTGGAGGGGTGGGGAGCATGTATGTGTGCAAAGCGCTTAACACAGCATGGAGAATGTAACACTATCCCCACCTAGGTTCTCTTCTTCACCAACTTCTCTTCCAGCACCTCCCCCATCTCATGCTAAAAATATTCCACAGCACAAACAACTGTTGAGACAGCATCAAAACCTATACAAATAAGTAACAATGTAACCTGACATGCTATGCATCAAATGCCTAGGATGAAAAATATCTGGTGATGTGGGTGAAGGAGCATCAGGGCTGGTCTAGACTGTCCAGTGTCTAGGTGTCTATAGAATCTGGCCCTCTGTGTGTGTTTTAGACAGTTTGACGACAAGAGCTGAGACACCCCAAGCCCACTTTGCTGATGGGGTTTTTTAGTAGGATATAGGAGACGGGAGTCTCATGGGAAACTAGTCTTCAGGAGGCCCTGAGGAAGCTGAAACTAGGAGGTCCAGCACAGCTCAGCCTTGGGAGTTTTTGCCCCCTCCCTATCCATCATAGTCGACTTGGCCTCTGTGTCCACCACAACTGTTGCCACCAATTTGACCTAGCTTTCAGCTCTGTGTACCTTTTCTTTAGCTCATTTCTTCAGCTTAGTCTTGACTTTGGCAGTCTCATAACCTCTGTCCCATAGCTTTCCAACATGGCATGTGCTCTCTGTATACATCTTTTCAGCTTCTGTTCCCACTAACAACTCAATATCTTCTCTATATTATCCATTCAATTTCCAGAAAGAGAAGAGATGTGGGAGAGACACATTGGCTCAGTTAATCACATAATTACATAGTCCCTTTCTAGACAGGGTTTTGGAGGCCAGACCGCCTCCCAGTTTATGACTGTCAGTTCTTGATTTACTTTTTCTTTTTAATTAATTAATTTATTTATTTGACAGACAGAGATCACAAGTAGGCAGAGAGGCAGGCAGAGAGAGAGGAGGAAACAGGCTCCCTGCCAGGCAGAGAGCCCGATGCGGAGCTTGATCCCAGGACTCTGGAACCATGACTTGAGCTGAAGGCAGAGGCTTTAACCCACTGAGCCACCCAGGCGCCCCTCTTGATTTACTTTTATTAAAGACATGTCCAAGGTGCTCCCCAGCCTGGACAGTGGGCATGGCTAATCCCTTCAGGAGGTCTCTGGATGTGAATGGCACTGACTTTGCCATTTTGCCCCTTTCTTTATACAAAGGAAGAAGCAACAGTTTTCTCTCAGACTTACTGATGCTGGATATTCTGGTGTCAGGATGCTGCTACCTGGTAGATTGTTCAAACCCTAGTAAGTTAATTTCTTACTAGGGTTTGAACAATTCACCAGGTTCATCTCCTACTTCTTTATAGGAATTCAGTCATACATCTTGAAGAACCCACTTAGGGGTGGTAATTTACACTTAGCCTTCAATGATTCTAGAGACTTGGAGAAAGAGGAACAGACCTTCATCTGAACCATGATGTCATGTAATTTTGTACAGCACAGGTTTGTTGGGGCCAGGCTCAGGAGGGAAGTGGATCAGATACTATCTCCTTGGTATCAAGTTTTCCTTAATAAGATCTCAAACTTTTATTTTAATTCAAAGACAGATTCTCAAGTGCTACCTCTAGGTTCCGTGACATATGCAACAGTGAGTTCCTTACCTGTTGCCCAATAAGTTGGCAGCATTCTTGCTTGTTATAGCCAAGCCATCTGGAGCAGGGGGGCGGGGGCTGGGCGGAGCACCTGAATATGATAGCCAGATAGCTGCTGCATTTCTTGGCCTTGGCCTTCCTTTAGTCCCTTCCCTCTTCACACTGAGGGCATGCAGCAAAACGAGGGAGGCCCCGTAAGGCAGCTTTTTAACTTTTGAATATTTCTAGTTGAGCCACCGAGAACTTGAGGAACTCTTTCTTCTTCTGCTATTTGCTTTGAGAGCCTGAACATCCTTTCTATCTCTTTTACTTATGGCCAGTTCCAATCACAAGGCGCTGACAGGAATATATTAACTGTGGGTGCAAGGATGAAGCAGTATACAAACTATGGTAAAGTTTTCAATAGTGACTGAGTCCCTTTAGGTCATCGATAGGGATTTCTATGTATGGTGAATTTGGTCACTAATTTCACCACTTTGTGGGAACACATTTATCCTGTGAAGCTTTTATTTAAAATTTTCATTATTTGATATTAACTGATATTAAGTTTGAGCTCACTAATTAGGTTGTAAGTTCCTTGAAAGAAGGAAGGGGCTTCTGCACCCTTAAGCATCTCCTATCATGTTGAACACAGGTTTTACAAAGACTAGATACTTGTTAAGTTGATTTGACTCAAACTCAATCCCATGTTCAGCTCAGGAGATTTCTTATTAGGTCCTTAGAAGTCTAGATCCTTTCTAGTTATCCATTTAGAAACCTGAGGATACAGATCCATGCAACTTTTCAACTTCTACCTTCTTTTGCCCACATCAGGAAGAATGGCAGCCCAGACACTGAGTTTTCCAGCACTCAGTGTCCTAGGTTTCTGATGGAATTCAAAATATCCAGGAATCTTTAGCCTTTGGCTTCTTACTTCTCACTTTTTCTCCTAGTTAACCTCATCCACCAAACAATTCTCTCCTATTAGGATAGGTAAAGTTATGTTAGGGTAACAACAAAACTCAGTGGAGATTCTGCCTGATGAAGTGACTCTGAGACCCAGTTGGCAGGTGGCCTATCCCCACAGCATGTGCTGCCACAGTAGTGGCAGCAGAGGAAGTGAGCAGGAATAATTGTGCACTAACTCTTAACTAGCTCCTCCATTCAGAAGTGACACATGTTACAACTGATCATATTTCACTGGCCAAAGTAAGTTATGTGGCTGTGCTTAACCTCAAGACAACAGAGAAATGCCATCCTTCTGTGTACTGGTAAGAGTGGAGAACCAGAAATACCAGTGACCTCAGTTAATGATGATCACACCTTCTCAGAGTGCTTGGAAGTTTCTGTCTTCCTGTTCATTCTTTAGTGAGGCTTAGACCCCTTGAGAATAAATAGACACACTTTATCTTTTGGGTTTCACAGGAATTAAAAACAAAGTAAGCGTATAATAAGGATAACAAGTCAAAAAAACTTTTGTTTCCTATATTATGTAAATATAATGGGTTTTTTTTGTTCTTGTTTTTGTCAAATCAGTGCTCAGAAGTAATAGGTTGCAATTCTTTCTAATGCTATCTGTAAATAGATGGTTGGTGTAAAGCAGTCTCCTTTGTTTGTAGTCACCAGGCCTGTTCAAACTTCCAATGCTTCTTTTACCTCGCAAAGACTTAAGGACTCCACAGAACATTCACTTCAGACTCATGGGCTATGGGCATCTGCTCTTTTTCCCCTGCCCTATGCCTGATTAGACTCTGCAAGTCACAAAGCAAGACCCCAGGTCTTCAAAAGCAGGAGGGAAGTTGCCCTCACTTACTTAGTCATACTATGTTTTTTACTCATTCAATAACTCCCCTCCCTCTGAAGAATTAATTCTAACTATAAGAACAAGAAGTTTATTCACTAATATAATGAGTTTGGTAGTTAGCTCTCTTTTAACCCAAGTCAGAGGGCTATTACTAATATGCCAGATAAAAGCCAACCATGCTGTTATTGAAAAAGCCTTGGCATTGGTGTCTGAAGATTGTTAGTCCTAGCTCTAACACATTCTAGCTGTGTTACCGTGGAAAAATCACTTGACTTCTCTGATTCTTCATTGGTAAAATTAGGATAATTACGCTAACCTTTCAGGATGGAGTTGCTTGTCTATAAAATGTAAATTACAATATTTCCCTCTCAGGGTTGTGGGGATTTAAATTATTTTGACAAAGATAATTTCTGAGCAAAATATATGTGTGTAAGTATGTATATCCCAAGCTGGGAACTTCTTCCCTCCTTTTTTGCTTGCTAATTAGGAGTCATAAATAAAATGCTGACGAGCTGCAGTCTGCCGTCTGTGCTGTAGCTGGAGGGCTGTTTTGACTTTGCCTGACAAATGGCTAACCAGCCGCTCCCACCATGCCCAACTCAAGTGTTCAGCACTGAGAAATCCAGCTACTGCCAACAGCATCTTATAAACTTGTCACTGTTTACTTACTTGGTGACAGTGTTTTTGTTCACTGATCATCCCTGAGATTTCACCCGTCAGGGTGTGTCTGTTTCCCTCAAAATGCCAAAATGCCGTTTAAGTACAATCCTTTTCCATACCACATGAAAATAGTGAAGGTCTCTAAATGAGACTTGATGCCTTTGCAGTACCTCCCCATGAATTGCAATGCAGCTGGGGTCAATGTGGTCTTTACAAGCAGTAACTGGGCATGCATGAAACTTGATTAAATGGACATAAACTTCAGAGCTGACTCAATATGCTGCTAGCCAAGACTTCCAAATAACCTATCAAGTGGTATGTTGGAGATAACTCATACCAGCTTGGGAAAACTGATTTTTAGGAATTTTGCAAGGTGGTTGATGTCATGTTGGTAGATTGAAATTGGCCATGGTTGGAGGGTTTACACCATGGAAACTGGCAAATACTACAAAATCATGCATTTTTTTTTTTTCCCAGAGAGCTGATTACTAAACATATAGCAGCTTACCACATACAGTGCACCTGTGTCAATCCCAAATGTGCACCTGTATCAAACCCAAATGTGACTGAGGATGCGTGAAGGAACATCCCAAGTCAGAAGTATAAATAAAATCATGGTGCTGGATTAAGGGAGAAAGGAATAAGGAATAACACAGAAGACATTGGGAGGTGGAGAGGAGAAGTGGGTTGGGGGAAATCGGAGGGGGAGACAAATCATGAGAGACTGTGGACTCTGAGAAACAAACTGAGGGTTTTGGAGGGGGGCAGGTTGGGTGAGCCTGGTGGTGGGTATTATGGAGTGCACGTATTGTATGGAGCACTGGGTGTGGTGCATAAAAAATGAATTTTGGAACACTGAAAAAAACTTAAAATGTTTTAAAAAGGGAGAAAGGAATTAATTTAAGTAGACCCTGCTGTATACCAGGTCTATCCTAACTTGGGACTGATACATATTAGGAGGTATGTAACAAATTAATGGGGTGGGCCAACAAAAATGTGTTCATATGAAGAATAGAGAGCCCCCTGAGCCTGACACAAAGCTGGTTGTGGGAGAGGAAGGATAATGCTAGGTTTGCAGTGCACCTGTTACTGAGATCTGGATCCAGACCCTGGCTGAGACTGGTGAAGGGTGGCTTGGAGGAAAAATGTAAGTAAAAACTAAAAAGGCTGCTTCAGCAAAACTCTGCCATGTGAGGCAGCGAATATGGATTTAGCATCATCTTTGTTCCAGGACCTCAGCTGTAGCAGTGTGAGGACAACAGAGGCTCGGCTGACCCACCAGAGTTCAGCAAGGTGGGCTCGCTTATGAGCACTTTTCCAAGAGTACTTTGCAGAGGGCCAGTTCTGTGTGAGCAGATAGGAGAAAGAGCCAGTAGGATTTATTAAGTGATCGCATATGTACTTTATACTAGTAAGGCATGGGGGAAAACTGGTGATATATTTATTTTCTCAGTATAATCTCACAACAAACATAGGAGAAAGCCATTACTATATCTTAAATATGAAGAAACTAAGGATCAAAGAGCTTGAGTAACCTGACAGATACAATACAGAAAGTAAACAGCAGAACTAGGATTCAAACATGGGATTGTCTGATTCCAACTGCCACCCACCCAGGGTCTTCTGTAATCTCCCTTTACTCTGTGTCTCTGCATATTTGTCTGGGAAAGAAGGGTTTATCTTGTCTCCAAACCATCCCTTCCACTTGTGTCTATGAATTCTGTACCCTCCTAATTCCTGCTCCAGAGTCTTTGTAAAGCACCTCCGTGCTCTGTTGTGGATCTTTAATCTGTCCTTCTGTACAAAATTCTTTCCCTCAGTCAGAACATTAATTTACATCTGTCACCTAAAATGAGTGGCCACGTGGCACTTTTCTCAGTATTCTCTCCCTTAGCCTTTGCTGCATTGAATACACTTCTGATTCTCCTATATTCTTGAAACTCTCTAGTCCCAGCTTCTGTGACTCCCTTGTTTTTTCCTTTCCTCTCTGGTTACTCTTCTAGCTATCCTGGCTCTTCCCTTTCCCAGTCCTTGAAATTATAAGCATTACCCTGAGAGTCTCATGTTGCTTCTCTTCTTGTTCTTCAGTCTTTCCCCTTTGAGGTTCCCGTGGCCTCAGGTCCCTTTGCAGACAATGCCAAACCAATATATCTATATATCTGGTTGGAAAATGGATAGAAATAACTTGACTGGCTCTCTAGGGCCAAAAGCAGTCTCTGGTATATAGTAGGAACTCAGTAAACAAAAGGGACTTCAGGGGCATCTGGGTAGCTCAGTTGGTTAAATGTTTGGCATCAGCTCAGGTCATGATCTTAGCATCCTAGGATTGAGCCCTACGTTGGGCTGCCCACTCAGAGTCTGGTTGTCCCTCTGCCTCTCCCCCTGCTCATGATCTTTCTCTCCCTCTCACTCTCTCTCAATTAAATAAATAAAATATTTTTAAAGGGATTTCAGATGATGAGGATATTGTAAACAGAGCTTGAGCATATGTATGTGTATTACTTTATTTGAAGGTTAACCTCTTTCTGCCCTGAACTCCTTAAAGTCAAGAATTGTTCATTTTCCCCCATTTTGATTCCCTGATCCACACAATACATACTAGCTGTTCAGTGAATGTTGAATGAATGAGTCCAAACTTGCTGATAACTTGGTGCAAAATTGTGGCAGTCCTTATATAGGAATTTAGACTTCATTCTGTGTGCAGTGGGCTTGGGGCCATCAAAGGCTTTTTCCTCATTTGAGTAACTCAATTGGAGCTGAGCTCCAGGATGACTCATCTGGCTGCAGTCCGTATTTAAAATCTTGCGCCCTTTCCTCCCCTGCCCTTGCTGTTCCATCTTTAATCAGTAGTCCAATCTTGTTGATTTTACTTAAAAATATGGCTTCATGGTTTGTATCTGTGTTTTGTTTCTATTCTCATGGCCACCTCCCAAGGTCAGCCCTAATCACCTCTTGTCTGGACTTCAGGGCTGGTCACTCCCACTCCCATCACTGTTTATCCCTTTCCTGTATGCCACAGGCTTTGAATATTTTACTAATGGCTAGCTCTGTGTTTGAAAAAAAAAAAAAAGAAAAGAAAAGAACAAAGCTGAATTGGTTCTGGGAAAGTGAGGTTAAAGAGGCTAATGTAACTTTGCATTATCTGCCTTTTCCTGTGGACCCTTTAAATCTGCTGGCAGCTTTGGGTTTTACCCTTGAGTTGTTTGAGTGGGTTTGTAACAAAGCCCAGGATCCCATCCCCACAATAAACCAAGTTCTGGGAGAAAGAGTGGACCACTGGAAATGTGAGTTGACTGTGACGTTGAAGAGAGACAAAGTTCAGGGAAGAACATCCTTTAGGCAAGGGAGATCAAGAGAATAGAAAAAATCAACAAGGAGATGGGGAGAAGGTCTTTGAGATAATATTTCTAGATGAAGAGAAGAAGAAAAGAGGAAAGCAGACAAGAGCTGAATTCCTGCCATTTTTTCACAGCTAACAGTGGGTAAAAAATCCCTTTCTGAAAATCTTTTCTTAGGATGTTTGTGGGTCCAGAATTTATCCTGATAAAGTAGTGAGCTAATGAAATTTGGGGGGGACCTCTCTGGGGACTCTTACACTTAAAGCATTTAGATTAGTGTTACACAAAATGTCATTTGCCTTCTGCAAATGTACAGAAATAGCAGTATTTTGAAACTTTACTGTAATCGGACATTGCTCATTGATGTGCCAGAGGTGGGTGGTACTGGCTTGAGAGAGCTGATGTGGGCATTTCTTTCCACCTTTGGGGCTTAGTGACTTCACGTTGGTAACTTGAAATCAGCCATGCAGAACATATTTCTATCACAAAAATGGGCAAATGCAACAAATCAGGACTCCTCTCACCCCTGACAACTGCTGCTGAACATTTACCAACACATTAATACTTGGCTGTGGCAACCATGCACCTGATCAGGGGACATTATTGAACAGGGTGTTGTTATTTGTACAAGTTTCTTGCAGCAGCTGCTGCCTATCTCCTATCTGACATGTATAGTAAGATGATGTGTCTATTAGCAAAGGAATGGGGATAATTGGTCCTTCACTACAGGGAATTTGAAGTGCACTGCCTTAGATCACCTTCAGCTGATTCCAGAGGTCCAAGTATTCCAACAGAGGTCTTCATGATAACTAAACAGAATAGCTGCCCGCTCTAGAAATCTGCTATTTCAGAGCACCTGGGTGGCTCAGTGGGTTAAGCCCCCGCCTTCAGCTCAGGTCATGATCTCAGAGTCCTGGGATCGAGCCCCGTGTCAGACTCTTTGCTACAGCAGGGAGCCTGCTTCCCCCCCTCTCTCTGCCTGCTGCTCTGCCTACTTGTGATCTCTCTCTCTGTATCAAATAAATACATCCTTTTTTTAAAAGATTTTATTTATTTGTCAGAGAGAGAGGGAGAGAGAATGAGTGAGCACAGGCAGGCAGAGGCAGAGGGAGAAGCAGGCTCCCTGCTGAGCAAGGAGCCCGATGTGGGACTCAAATCCCAGGATCGAAGGCAGCCGCTTAACCAACTGAGCCACCAGGTGTCCCAGATAATACATCTTTAAAGAAAGGAAAAAAAGAAAGAAATCTGCTACTCCAAGGTTCAAACTCTAAAGACAGGATAAAGGGTAGCATAGGAGAGGGGTGGCAGGTCCAGCCAGGGCAGGGAAATTATATAGCTGAAGGTGTGTGCAGTTGTCTACTAGGGCTGCTATAACAACAGAAATATATTGTCTCACAGTTCGGGAAGCTGGAAGTCCAAGATCAAGGTGTTGGAAGGTTTGCTTTCTTGTGAAGCCTCCTTATCTTGTGGGTGGCTGCCTTCTTGCTGTGTCCTCACATGGTCTTTCTTGTACACTGGAGTATCTCTTCTTACAAGGCCACCAGTCCTAAAACAACAAACAAACTAGTCCTATTGGATTAGGGGCCTGCCCTTACAACCTTATTTAATTTGACTCACCTCTGTAAAGGCCCTGTTTCCAAATACAGTCACACTGGGGATTAGTTTCAGCACATGAATTTTAAGGGGACACAATTCAGGCTATAATAATGTGTCATTGTGCTTTGACTATCTGGGGTCACCCTGTATTCTAATCAAGCATCTTATAGTGAATGACGCAAGACTGTGGAGCCAAGGAAACCTCTTGCCTAGTCCAGGGATTCCTTCTCACTTCTTCTGGATGTCCCTTCCACTTTTCAGCCATCTCCAACCTCACTAGTCTGGCCCATCCATCAATTCCTACCTCAAGTCCCATTTCTCTGATCTAGTCTTACCCAACTCCTACTGGTTAGAGAGAATTTCCCTCACCTGACTCACCTTAGCACTTGTGCTCTGTATTGTTAATTTGGTAATGAATCTCATCCAGCTTTGCACTTTTTTTTTTAAGATTTTATTTATTTAGGGACTCCTGGGTGGCTCAGAGGGTTAAGCCTCTGCCTTCGGCTCGGGTCGTGATCTCGGGGTCCTGGGATCGAGTCCCACGTCAGGTTCTCTGCTCAGCGGGAAGCCTGCTTCCCCACCCCCTCTCTCTGCCTGCCTCTCTGCCTATTTGTGATCTCTCTCTGTGTCAAATAAATAAATAAATAATCTTTAAAAAAAAAGATTTTATTTATTTATTTGACAGAGAGAGTGCGAGAGCACAAGCAGGGGAACAGTAGAGGGAGAGGGAGAAACAGGCTCCATGCTGACCAGGGAGCCTGAGGCACGGCTTGATCCCAGGACCCTGGGATCATGACCTGAGCTGAAGGTAGATGCTTAATCATCTGAGCCACCCAGGCACCCCTGCACTGCTTTTTTTTTTTAAATCTAAATATGCACGTAGCATGTATTTAGGGCTTGGTTGTTCAGCTAGATGGTAGGTACACCAAGAAATGGACCACATCTTATTCTTCTCAACAACTTCCCCCATTTAGTGATTAATTAGCCATGTCCCTCTTATAGAGTAAGAAGTCAATAAATATCACAGAGTTGATGTACTTTTTCTTGAAATGGTTAAGGTCATTACAGCTCATAAGTGTGTTTGGAGTCAGTAAGTAATACAGAGTATTACTTAGTAATATACTCAATAAGTACCGAGGCTTTTTTTTTTCTTTATCGTGGATATCAAGCTGGAAGTCTCCACTAAATGCTCCTGGAATGTCATTTGTGGATACTGTCATTCCAGTGAGTTATAATGACTTCTAAAACTAACTCTGGTATAAAAGAGACCTAAATTCAAGTTCTGATTTTCCCATTTACTGGCTGTCTGGCCCTGGGTAAGTTAGCCTCTCTAAGGCTCAGTTTCTTGATCTGTAAAATAATACTTTATCTCACAAATTGGTGACGAAGGAGTAAAATAGAAATAGTAGCAATAAATAAATATTAGGAGTTTATCATAATACTACTATAATATACAGACATAAGAAAAAGTACAAACTTGAGCCATAAATATCAGTCTCTTTTCTGAACCAAGAGTAACTTGGATAAAGAAAAATATTTGCACACTCTCAGAGAACCCTTGAAGACCCTATTTAGTGCCCTGTGCCAAGTGCCCCTGAAATGAAGAAGGTTGTGAAGGATCCAAAAAGGACACTTTCCTATTTATGATGGGTAGACTTCTAAAAACTTTTGACCTCATAGTGTCATCACATCTCTCCCCAAGTTCTACTTCTCTTTGTAAAGCATATACCATTTTTACCTACAAAACACTGTATTTTGAATTTTATTATTCTGGAGCCAGTCACGTTTCAAGGAAGTAGTATGTCATTAAACAAAAATAAGTCAGCATGATAGTTGTCCTGAAGTAAATGATAAAATGAAATGAAATCATATTCAGTGTTTCTCAGAGATATTAAAGAAAAAACCTTAGTGAAGGAAGAAGAAAGTGATAGAAGAAAACAAATCCCACATAGTCTTCTTTTTTTTTTTTTAAGATTTTATTCATTTATTTGACAGAGATCACAAGTAGGCAGAGAGGCAGGCAGAGAGAGAGGAGGAAGCAGGCTCTTCACGGAGCAGAGAGCCCGATGTGGGGCTCGATCCCAGGACCCTGGGATCATGACCCGAGCCAAAGGCAGAGGCTTTAACCTACTGAGCCACCCAGGTGCCCCTTCTTTTTTTTTTTTTAAGATTTTATTTATTTATTTGACAGAGATCACAAGTAGGCAAAGAGGCAGGCAGAGAGAGAGGAGGATGCAAGCTTCCTACAGAGCAGAGAGCCCCATGTGGGGCTCCATCCCGGGACCCTGGGATCATGACCCGAGCGGAAGGCAGAGGCTTTAACCCACTGAACCACCCAGGTGCCCCCCCCCATAGTCTTCTAACTGGGACTTCTGTGTACTCAATAGTGAGCTCAGGTGAGAGGGATCCTGTAGGGAGAGCAAGAGGGTGGTGAGTAGGAGACAGTGTAGTCCTGTCTTTCTTTAGGGCAGCCTGTGCAAAGGAGAAGCTTCCCAAAAGGTGCAAAATGGCTTGTCAGCTTTTCTACATGTTCTTACAAATTAAACATACATCCCAAAAGGTATACTGCAATATTAAAGCCCATTTATATAAGCAGTAAAGCTTCCCTTGTGTGTCCTGAGAGGCACACATTGTGGCTGGAAAGTGTCTGTGGGTTGATTCCTTTGTGAATTATATGGAGCTAACACAAGTGAAACCCACAATGATTCAGACGAGGACAGAAGCTTGTACTGGACAAGGAGCTGTGGCTCATATTTATAAGAAAGTAATATTAATCCCCACAGAGAAGAGTGATGAAAAATTATTAAGACTGCTTCCTGAAGAAACTTCTCACACAATGCATAATGAAAATGTCAGATGCAGTGAGATATTAGGTGCTGCTCTGCTGTTCTGAAGTGCCAACTATTTCTCTACCTGTTATTCAAGTAGCTGAGTCTTGTGGGGAAGGCATTTCCAGCCCGAGGAGAGCATCAGCAGTTGTCTATGCTGAGAAGATCATAAAGTGAGTGACAACAAGGAAGCTAGTAGGAAGTGCCTAAGGAAATAGTGGGGACTTCTATAGTGGTGGTGACATGAAGAGGTGAGTCATGGTGAAGATGTGTGGAAAGAGGACACTGCCTGGGGTACACTGCTAAGTAATGTCATGGCCCAAATTGTCTAGCCCCATGGATTTGGAAATTGTTCCCAGGAAAGCCCTTTATTATTAAGAATTAAGATAAAATCACTGAAGCAAGCAATATGGCTTTGATTATTCCTGTAGTCATTCTAGAAATCCAAGCTCAGTGCTAGGCATATATTTGTGTTTGTAATTTATGACTTCCATAACAGTTTGAGTCTCTCTGACTTGTGTGATCCTTATCTCAGATGTCTTCTTGGAGTGTCTGTAGCTGTTCTTCCTCCCTTGACAATGTCCAGTCATTTTCAAATGGCTTTGAGGAAGTTAATCTTTCTTAGTCTCTTGTTTCCATGGATTCTGCCTTTGTAGTGTCCCTTGCTTTCTATCTGATTTTCTCTTTGCCTCTCCTCTTACTTGAACTCGAACCAGTCCAGCCCCTCTATCTTTTACATGGACGTCTCTAGTCTCCCTCCACCCATCTCTTCCCCTTTGACCTTCCTACTCGGAATAAAGCAGTAGTAACAGTTAACACTGTTTAATAGGTACTTTTTTTCTGCACTTATCCCTGGGGTGGGTGTGGTACATACTTTTTTTTAATGTTGCAGTAACTTTGGAAATGGTATTGTCATTTCCACTATATAGCTTGAGAAGCTCCAAAAGTGTGATAATGTGCTTATACTAGCTAATGAGAGCCAAAGTTAGAATTATAACCCAGGGCTGATGGCCCCCATAGTTCATGCTATTCCCTTCTCATACTGTTTTCTCTCCTCAAAAATCTTCAGTGGCTCCCATTGCTTAACAGATTAAGTCCAGGCTCTTTTATCTTGGCATTCCAGGTTCTCTAAAATCTAGGCTTTTCTATCAACCTTGGTTACACATCGTGCTCTTTAGTCAAAAAGATAAGCAGGCTGTCTTTTTTCCATTGGATATTCTTTGCTGCTTTGTCGAAGATTAGTTGACCATAGAGTTGAGGGTCTATTTCTGGGATCTCTATTCTGTTCCATTGATCTATGTGTCTATTTTTGTGCCAGTACCATACTGTCTTGATGATGACAGCTTTGTAGTAGGCTTGAAGTCTGGAATTGTGATGCCACCAACTTTGGCTTTCTTTTTCAATATTCCTTTGGCTATTCAAGGTCTTTTCTGGTTCCATATAAATTTTAGGATGATTTGTTCCATTTCTTTGAAAAAATTAGATGGGATTTTGATAGGCATTGCCTTAAATGTGTAGATAGCTTTAGGTAGCATAGACATTTTCACAAAGACAGCCTCTTCAACAAATGGTGTTGGGAAAATTGGACAGCCACATGCAGAAAAATGAAATTGGACCATTTCCTTACACCACACATGAAAATAGACTCAAAATGGATGAAGGACCTCAACGTGAGAAAGGAATCCATCAAAATCCTTGAGGAGAATACAGGCAGCAACCTCTTTGACCTCAGCCACAGCAACTTCTTCCTAGGAACAATGCCAAAGGCAAGGGAAGCAAGGGAAAAAATGAACTATTGGGACTTCATCAAGATCAAAAGCTTTTGCACAGCAAAGGAAACAGTCAACAAAACCAAAAGACAACTGACAGAATGGGAGAAGATATTTGCAAACGACATATCAGATAAAGGGCTAGTACCCAAAATCTATAAAGAGCTTAGCAAACTCAACACCCAAAGAACAAATAATCCAATCAAGAAATGGGCAGAGGACATCAACAGACATTTCTGCAAAGAAGACATCCAGATGGCCAACAGACACATGAAAAAATTCTACACATCACTCGGCATCAGGGAAATACAAATCAAAACCACAATGAGATACCACCTCACACCAGTCAGAATGGCTAAAATGAACAAGTCAGGAAATGACAGATGCTGGCGAGGATGTGGAGAAAGGGGAACCCTCCTACACTGTTGGTGGGAATGCAAGCTGGTGTAACCACTCTGGAAAACAGCATGGAGGTTCCTCAAAAAATTGAAAATAGAGCTACCTTATGACCCAGCGATTGCACTACTGGGTATTTACCCTAAAGATACAAATGTAGTGATCCAAAGGGGCACGTGTACCCGAATGTTTATAGCAGCAATGTCCACAATAGCCAAGTTAT
>ML103436.1:20504-50249 GCA_003697995.1 Taxidea taxus jeffersonii
TATTATGCTTAGCGAAATAAGTCAACTGGAGAAAGACAACTATCACATGATCTCCCTGATATGAGGAAGTGGAGATGCAACGGGGGTGGGGGTTAAGGTGGTAGGAAAAGAAAAAATGAAACAAGATGGGATTGGGAGGGAGACAAACCAAAAGAGACTCTTAATGTCATAAAACAAACTGAGGGGGGTGGGGGGGAGAGGGGTTGGGAGAGGGTGGTGGGGTTACATTATATGTTTAAATAAAAAAAGCTTAAATAAAAAAAATAAAAAATTTAAAAAAAAAGATAAGCAGGCAAACAAACAAAAACCCTCTTTATTTTATTTATGCTTTCTTTCCTAAGTACATTATACATGCTTTTTCTCCTGCCTAGAGCAGAGACTCTGTCTCTCCTTCTTCTATATATGTAAATTTTGCCCAAGAAAACATTGAGCAGAGTTCGGCCAGAGATCCATTTATTTTCTGGTTCACAAAGGGTATATTGGATCTTTGTTAAATAGTCTAAAATGTCCTTTCAATAATGTTTTTCTTTAATATCTTTCTAAAAGACATTTAAAGTGAATCAGAAAGCAATTAAATGATTAATTGCTGCAATCTGATTCTGCTGCCCTCAGCCTCTGTGGATGCTATCTGACCGATTAACCTCTGTTTCTGAGCCCTGTCTGATTGAGGAAGGCAATGACGGAAAATGCTTGGCCTATCACATGACTGATCTTCACTGTCATGAGCCATCGTTTTCTAACTGCAAGCTTTCATTTTCAAAGTCCTGGCATGATTTCAGGAGCTGTAAACCCTCATGTGAGTAAGTGAGCAGTAAGAACTGGCAGTTTTTCAATCTCAAGTCTCTTCAGCTTTAAACCCACATTTAGCTGTGATTTTTTTTCCTTCTTCAGTTGGACATTTTTTTGGTAAATACTCGTTTGATAAATAGGGTGGAGGGGAAAATGACTGAGACAAATATGGGTCAGTCCAGTTAGGGCTGACTGTAGAAAAAAAAAATCATAACGGGCCCAACATTAATTATATAGTCAAAGAAGGAAGTTAGAAATAGGTAAATGTATGGGGTTCCCAGCCTCTTCAGTATAACCATCAGCTTAGGATAGGGAGCACTAAAAATGCAGTCTCAAATTACAAATCCACTTTCCAGTTTGGACAGGTGGGTTTGGTTTTTTTTTTGGACAGGTGTTATTTTTGATGTCTTGGGAGAGGTCAAGGAGTATCTACTCCAAGGTCTAACTCTGAATGGAACAGGTTTGTAGAATATTGGGGAAGGGTATATCATTCTAGGATTTCTAGTTACAATGCCTAAATAATTGAGTTCAATTTAATGCAGAATTAATTGTTTTTAATTCATTCTTAGCTGGACAATATGGTTAATATTATTTGCATTAACGTTCAAGAGATGAGTAGTCTGAAAACAAAAGTGTGAATATAATCTGAAGGACTTCCTCAAAGATTTGTTCCTGCCTGATGGTTTTTGTTTGTTTGTTTTTGTTTTGTTTTGTTGAGAGGGAGAGAGGTGGGGGAGGAGCAAAGGAGGAGGGAGAGAGAGAATCCAGAGACTCTTAAGTAGGCTCCATGCCCACTATGGAGCCTGTTGCAAGGCTTTATCCTACCCTAAGATCATGACCAGGGGGAGATCAAGAGTCAGATGCTTACCCATCTGAGCCCCCAGGTACCCCTCCTGCCTGATGGTTTTATTTTGAAAATTTTATGTCAAATATTTTATTATCCTCTTTCCATTTTATTTCTTAGGTTTTAAAACAAATTAGTAAGAGGAAGCACACAGCATCAGAATGTTATAGTCAGCAATGTAATGGAAGTAGATTGTAACTTCATGTAGATTTTTTATGTGTATCTATTTTTTTGTTATTGTCTTCTTCATCTTCATATCCAGCTAATAATATTGGCCATCAAATGTCTTTATAGTACCATCTTAGGAAACTCGATATAAGGAATTCTACAAGGGAAAAAAAAAACATATTATCAATGCATGGAATTCATTTAGAAGACAGTTATAGACACCTTCAGAAATAATAGTAGCTTGCATTTATGGAGCACTCACAATTTGCTAAGCATTGTTCTAAGTACTTCACATAGTATTAGTTCATTTAATCCTCTCAACAGCTGTATGAGATAGGTTTCTCCTGTTTTATGAATGAGAAAACCGAGGCACAGGGAGATTAGATAAATCATTATAGTCACATATGTAGGAAGTGGTAGAGCCATAATTTGAACCTAGGCAGTCTGAATCCAGAATTTAAAAACTTTTAAAGTACAACCAGAATTAAATGATTTTGCTTTTTCTAGGTTTCTTTCTTTTTTCTTTTTTAAGATTTTATTTATTTGACAGAGAGAAACACAGCAAGAGAGAGAACACAAGCAAAGGGAATAGGAGAAGGCGAAGCAGGCTTCCTGCTGAGCAGGGAGCCTGATGCAGGGCTTGAACCCAGGACCCTGGAATCATGACCTGAGCCGAAGGCAGATGCTTAATGACTGAGCCACCCAGGTGCCCCTCTTTTTAGATTTCTTAAACTTACCATCACCACCAGTGAATTCTGAGTGGTAATTTAGAATGGAATTTGTAAGAATAGAAGAAGAATTATTTAGAGTAGAGAGATGGGGAAACAGAATGTAAATGAAGAAAGACACTAGTAAAAACATGTATCAATCCTGAGATAAGGATTCTAGCAGGGTTGGCCTGTCTATATCACCTACTCAGTGCTCACTGGGGCATCAGGTTGCACTGGTTGACAATGATAGGTATTTGATCAAGTAGTATGGTTGGTGACTGATTTTTGTCACTGACTTCTTTGGTTTCCTGCACCTCATGCTGAGATGGATAACACTGACAGCTCCTTTGGATTCCCATCCATGTGAGCACACCACACTTCCAGATTTGTGGTTCTTGTTTCCTCCTTGGAGCCAGAATGTGTCCTTTCTTATCAGACCTCTTCCTACTCAGAATAGGCCCACTATCCTTTATCTAAATCCATGGGACCAATTATGTTTTGGAACTCAGAATTTTTCAGATTTGAGAAAGGCTGGATGGTATATATCCCATATATTGTATAGTATTTCTAGTGGGGTATGGGTTAGCACCCCATAAACAAATACAGTCATGTATGTACCACAAAATGTATGTGTCTTCACCTTAAATGAAACAAATAATGACTACAATCAGCTACATGTCAAGAGACTCAGATTTTGCCACCAAATGAATTTTCTGCCAAATTATGGAAAGACCTTTGGTTGCAGGACTTTTGTATTTCAGAATTTAGGATAAAGGAATGAGGACAGTATCATTGCCTGTTCTTTCCATTCTAATCAGAGGCATGGGCATGAAGATGCTGACAAAGCTATTCCTACATTCCCTGGACTGGCCAGGAAGGAGTCTGACTCAGGCTGAGCCTGAAGAACCTCAGGTACTCAGGGAAGTAGAGTCAGTATCTACACTGTCTACATTCCCTGAAGGTTGGCTGAGCAAAAAGTAATAAAATACAAACTTAGGAAACAAAATATTCAGATTTTTTGTTTCATTTAAAAAACCTATTCATATTACTTAGAAGGGCCTTTCCCCCTCTTCCCTTAGGAGTTACTTAGCTTAGATTGAAGGACCAGAGATTAAAGTACAATGTAGAAAGTATTATTAAAAACAACCTGTAAAAATGCATTATGCTGAAGATTCAGCAGCTAATTTTCTGTTGTCTTTACTTACATCATGTTTTTTCTTCTCAGTGTATAACCTTCTTTTAATTTTATGTTCTGCTCTCAAATTCCTTCTGGGTTTAATGACTAACCTCTCTTTGTGTTACCCTGGTGAAGTCTATAGAAGGAAAAATAATAAATCAATGGCATATGTTTATAGCTATAAAGAGGGGACAGATTCAGAAATATACAAACATGCCAAGTACCCTATTTCCTAGAATTGCAATGCTCAACTCCCAATTAACCTGAGATTTACAAATCTAATCAAATGGCCCTGTCTGTTCTCATTGAGAAACTGTGCAGTGTGTATAATCTTTCACTTGACCTAAATCTATAGTAAATCTTGGGAAGTAAACTCCTTTGTGGAACCAGTCACTCTGTTGGATGAAACCAGTGTCCCCTTTTAGGGCCCTGAGTTAGCATTTCATGTACTGCAAGACATAGTTTACAAAGGGACAGTCTGTAGCACCTCGCATACAAGGAGGACAGTATTGACTGCTGATATAGGGTGTATATGATGATGGTGGAACGACTGTGCTGAGTCACTTATATTTTGCTCCCCAACTCTTTGGAAATAAGGTATGATTTTGGAAGATAGTAGTAGCAAATATTTACTTACCACCTATCTGGGTCAGCCAGGCATTTTTAAAATACTCTCTCTACTTATGAACTCATTTAATCCTTTTGACAAAGAGGCAGGACCCATATGATCTTTGTCTTACAGACAGGAAAGCTCAAGTATAAGGAGGTAATGTAGATGGACCAGTGAGCCTCAGCTAGTGAGTGGAGGGGAGTAGGGCTCTGAATCCTGGAGTCTTTCTCAAGTCAATCCACATAATCATTGTTAGGCTGCTTCCCAGGATTATTGAATGTCCTGTGAGGAAACCTGTCCTAGTGGTATGAAGCTTTCCACTTGCGCTTCCTTAGAATGTGCTCCAGCCCAGTGGTTTTCCAACCTTGAGCCTCTTCAGAATTCCCAGGAGTGATAGAAGTGAGAGGAAAAGGGAACTTCACATCCATGTGAGCCAGAACAAGTCAGCATTTTAAGTATTACTTGCTGGCACTAAGATTTTATTTGAATAAGGGGTTCTGCAGCTCACAGAAGCTTGAAATCACAACTCTAAACATTTGAGCCAGTTAGCTTTCACCCAGTGGCCATACGAATTACAAAGAGAAATGGGATGTAGAAACCTGGATTCTAATGCTATATGATGCTATAATACTCTTTCTTGCTGTAAATGAAGTCATAGATGTGAAATACAGGTGGATTTTTTAGATTACATTTCAGGGTGAACTAGGTGCTGCTGCCTGGGTGAGACCATATGATGGTGAGACCAGATTAAGAGCTGATGAAGTGGCTATCCAGTTCCATGGGTCTGGTCTAGGTTTGAGGAGAGGGTGATGAGAAAGAAGTCTTGGTGTGTGGGGTACCTGGCTGGTTCAGTCAATAAAGTATAAGACTCTTGATCTCAGGGTCATGAGTTCCAGCCCCACATTGGGCCTAGAGCTGGAAGGAAGGAAGGAAGGAAGGAAGGGAGGGAGGAAGGAAGGAGAAAGAAAGAAAGAAAGAAAGAAAGAAAGAGAGAGAGAAGAAAAGAAAGAAAGAAAGAAAGAAAAGGAAAGAAAAAAGAAATCTTGGTATGGAAGAAGAGGCTTGTGATTAAGGAAAGTGGTAAACAGATCTGGGACAGGTACTGAAATAAGAAGCCATACATTGTGTGGATTAGATTGCTGAGAGTAGGACCAGAGGAAGTAGAAACCAAATGAGGGAGGCAGGATCAGAGAGCCAGAATGGAAACGTCCCATAGAAAATGGCCAGAGCACAGAGGACCCAGGAAGAGACTCTCAAGGTTTTATATGAATAAAGCCCCAAACATAAAAAGCTAGTATGTAACTTTTTAAAAATAAAGTTTATGAAGTTGGTAAATTTGAGAAAAGCAAAGGTTTACTACAAAGCATTTTTACCAGATACCTTACCTTGTCCTTGACTAAGTGCACTCAAATCTGGTTGAGTGATCTTTTTCTAAAGGTTGCTATCAGTCTGGAGGGCAGGTGTGACCTGGACTCTTCAACCTTTATTTTATAAAGCAAATGCTCTGTCAAGGCTCTGATGCTGTATGCCATCAGAAAATGATGTTCTCTCATTTACCCTATATGTTCATTTCCTTATTATTTAATAGGTTGTTAATGTGGGATTCCTGAATGAACCTGAGGGGTTCCTGAATGACTTCTCTGAAAGTAATTATACTAAGATGATCTACCTACATTTCTATCTCCCTCTCTAGACTATAAGCAGCCTGAGGAGTGTCAAAAAACAAAATTAAACTGAATGAATTTGAAAATCTAATTGGTTTTATTTAACAATTTGTGAATCAGGTAGCATCTTATCTAGCAAATAGAAAGGAGCTCAAGGAGCTATACAAAATGGAAGACTTTTGGGGTGCCTGGATGACTCAATTGTTTAAGCATCTGACTCTTGATCTCAGCTCAGGTCTTGTTCCTAGGGTCATGAGTTTAAGCCCTGTATTGGGCTCAACACTGGGCATGGAGCCTACTTTAAAAAAACAAAAAAAGTAAGACTTTTATAATCAGAAGGGGGGAAAGTAAGATCCTAACAGAAAGTAGATTATTTCAGACAAGATCACCTTACTTTAGGGGAACAGGAGGCATCTGTCCTGCAGATTACTGCACTAGTGCTGATCAAGTAATTCTAGATTGACTGGTTTGAGGTCACATTCTTAGGAAAAGCTGAAACCACAATTAGGTTAGATATTAGATCTTGGTTTGCTGACTTGGGGCTTAGCACAAGTGACTCCAATTTGGGTTTGTTGTCTTTTTTCTTTAACAGAAGGTGAAGCAAGTTGAAACTTAGGTGGGTGGGAACAGAGTATATATTAATCCATGCTTGAGCTATAATTCACTTGTTCATTCATTTGACATTTTCTTGAGTATCATGCTTACAATTGAGTAGTGAACTCACAGGAAAGAGGATTATAAAGAAATTAACAAAAAACCCAAGATAATTATTAGTGTAATGTGTTTTGTAATAGAGGAAGCACATAGGAGGGACACCTAACATAGCCTGGAGACATGGGGTTGTCTTTCTAGACAGGAAACACCAGCTGTTTTTGGAAAGACTCATGGGAGTCAGTTTGGCTGGGAGTCCAGCAAGAGGTAAGGGGAAGGGCCTTCCAGTAACAGGTGGGAAATAACATTCTGTATATGGCAAAATGCATGTTGTTTGGGATGGCTATAGCAAGAGGTACATGCAGGAGCTGAGATAGACAGGGCTAGGTTGTGTTAGGCCTTTTATACTATGCTAAGAATTTAGATTTTATCCCCAAGACCATAGGGACTATCAGAAGATTAAAATAGAGTCATATGACTGAATTTCTATTTTGGAAGAATTAGATTGGCAGCAATGTGAAGAATGTAATAAAGGGAACATCATGTAATAAAAGTCTTAGATGGCTCCTACACAACAGATGAATGGATAAAGAAGATGTGGTATATATATATATATATTATATATAATATATATATATATAATGGAATACTATGCAGTCATCAAAATAAATGAAATCTTGTCATTTGTGATGACATGGATGGAACTAGAGGATATTATGCTGAGTGAAATAAGTCAATCAGAGAAAGACAATTATCATATGATCTCCCTGATATGAAGAAGTTGAGAGGCAACATGGGAGGTTTGGGGGGTAGGAAAGGAATAAATGAAACAAGATGGGATTGGGAGGGATACAAACCATAAGAGACTCTTAATCTCACAAAACAAACTGAGGGTTGCCGGGGGGGAGGGGAGTATGGAGAGGATGTCGGGATTATGGACACTGGGGAGGGTATGTGCTATGGTGAGTGCTGTGAAGTGTGTAAGCCTGATGATTCACAGACCTGCACCCCTGGGGCTAATAATACATTATATGTTTATTAAAAAATTAAAAAATTAAAAAAATAAATGTGCAAAGATTTAAAAAAAAGTCTTAGATGGCTCCTACAATAACTGAAGTTAAAAACAATAGTGCTGTCCATGCTATTACTTACTGCTCTTGCTACTATCACTACCGTTGGTGCTGTTCCACCACCTACTGCAGCTGTTACCACTGCCACTACTCCCACAGCAACAGTAAGGAGACCAAGGTTATCTAAGACTATGAGTGAGGATGAGGTCACTGAGAGCATGTAGAAGGAGGACAAACATTGACTGATGATGAGGAGAAGCATGAGAAGCTCAAGAAGAGTCTGTAAGAAGAGTGACTATGATATTGTGATTTGTAATGAGAAATATATATGTGGTCTTTGTTCTGGAATTTTATAAGTGATGAGAGCAATAAGGATGTCTTATTTTGTTAATGAGTAACTTTTGGAGAGCTGGGTAACTTAAAGATTAGGGCTGATTGCCAAGAGAACCAACCATATGATGAGAGGGTTGGAACTTTTAATCCTACCCTCAAACATCCAGGGAGGGGAGAAGGGCTGAAGATTGAATCCAGTCACCACGGCCAAGATTTCATCAATTATGCTTCTTTAATGAAGCTGCCATAAAAACCCCAAAAGAGTGGGGTTCTGAGAGATTTCAGGTTGATGAACACATGGAGATTTAGGGAGAGTGGTGTGCTCAAAGAGAATGGAGTCTTGGGACCCCTTCCTCATACCTTGTCCTATGCATCTTTTCTGCCGGCTGTTCCTGAGTTACAGCCTTGTATAATAAAGCAGTAATCTAGTAAGTACAATTTTTCTGAGTTCTATAAGCTGTTTTAGCAAATTAATCAAACCCAAGAAGGGAGTCATTGGAACCTCTGAACTATAGCCAGTGGGTAAGAAAAACAGGTGACAACCTGGACTTATGATTGGCATCTGAAGTTGAGGATGGAGCAGTGTTGTAGGATTTGGTTGCTATATCCAGGTAGACAGTATCATAATTGAGTTGAATTATAGCTCATGTAGCTGGTGTTGCATAGTTGCTTGGTGTCGGGAAAAAAGCCTACACATTGGAACTGGGTGCAGATCTAAGGAAGGGCAACCCGAGAGACAGAGGAAATTCAGGAGACGGGAATCTCCTAGAAACCAAAGAGAGGTGATGAGCACTAACAAATGATGAGGAGAGGTGAAGGAAGAAAAGAACTCAAAGTGTTCTTTACTACAAACAAATACATTTGTTTGGTAGTAGTTTGCTCTCCAAATTTGCTCTCCAAATGCCTCATCAACTGACTCTGATTTGAATAAGTTACACTAGTGGAAGGCAGAGCATGAAAGACTTAATCCTTGCTCCTGGGACTTATTACAGTTCTTTTGAGTTTTTGAGAAATAGTTTAACTTTTAGTTAATGATATGTGTCAGTGATGGGTGCCTGTTGTTAAGGATGATACCTTTGAAACTTCACCACAGAGGGATGACAAGGGTTGCTCAGTCAGTTAAGCGTCTGTTTTCAGGTCAGGTCATGATCCCAGGGTCCTGGGATCGAGTCCTACATCAGGCTCCTTGCTCAGCAGGGACCTTGCTTCTCCCCCTGCCTGCTGATAACCCTGTTGTGCTCTCTCTCTCTGTCTCTCTCTGACAAATAAATAAAATCTTAAAAAAAAAAACTTCACAGAGAAAAGCTGGCTTATTCATTAATTTTTATTGTTATTTATTTTAAATAAGCTGGCTTATTTAAATATGTTCTCAGATAATAAAATACAAGCAAAGACATAACTTGCAGAAATACTGCATCATGATCAAAATGTGTATCAAGGGGGGAAAATGTGTACCAAGTCACATCTGTTGGTTTCAGATGTTCCATGTATTTTTAAGTTAGCAGGAATGAGGAAGTAAAGATAAAACTTGCCTTTCATTCCTCCCCATGTGTTTTTTAAATTGTTTCCTCCTTGGTTCCCTGTAATAACCCAGCAGTCCCAGTGGTGTATGTTCAGTGACATGTGGGGTGATTCACTTATCTCAAGATCAGCTCTCCCCTGCCCCTCTGTACTTGCTAGGTATACCTGTGGGGAGACAGAGTACTAGCACTCCAATCTCTGACTTGATTTGAAGTGTCAAAGGATTTTGGAAATCAGGTCTCCATGTCAGAAACTCTCAGTGAACTCCAGTGGGCTGCAGTGGCAGTTAGCACCTTAGAATATTGATGAGGAAAAACCACCTGGCCTATCCGTAGTGAAAACCTTCTAAAATCCCATGAACAGAATGACTTTGAGTCACGGGTAAGAAGATGAGAGAAACTCTGTTTTTTGCTATTTGCCTATTATTTGACAGAGACACAAGAATTTGTACACATCTTTTCACCCTTTCCCAATCTTCTTGCAGCTATTTAAAGTATTTTATGAAAGAGAAACTCCAAGGGGGAGCTGTGACCAATGGATGTGAACAAAATTGAGATATCTTTTACTGTGAAGTACAGGCTCTCCTGGCATTTACAAAGACCTAGATAACAAATGTATTTTCCTCAGTTCCTGTAATTTTTATAAAGAAAACAATCCCAGCATCAGTGGAATCTTTTTCAGTATTCTTCGAAGGGTCTTTTGTCAGTCGAGAGTAAAGCACGTGTTTGAAAAACTTTCAAATAATTCTCATTTGTACTACTTATCTTTAGTAAATCTGGGGGTTGACCCTAAATAAAGATAGGACTGTGCTGGCTGAGCTCCCACCCTACACCAGCAACTTGCCAGCCATATGAGTGAGCCACCTTAAGAAATGGGTCCTCAGGTCCAGGAGAGTCATTCTGTCTGATGGCTGACACCACAGGAGCAGAGACAATAGGTCCCCACCGAGCCCTGCCCAAATTGCAGATTTCTGAAAAAAATAAATTATTGCTGCTTGGTTAAGCCATGAAGTTTTGTGGTGGTTTGTTATGTATCAGTACACAATTGGAATGTTTGATTTCTAGGATACTTTGCTCCTGGTTTTCTTCCTGCCTCACTGTCACTTTTTCTTGGTCTTCTTTGATAATTCCTCTTCATTTCCCTGTCTTTGTTTTCACTTCTTACTGTGTAAAAGTTTAGTCATATACAAAATAGACAGCAGAGTATAATGAACCTCCATGTACCCATTACCCAACTTCAACATTTATCCACTCAGGGCCAATCTTACTCATCTGTGCTCCTACCCAGTCTCCTCCATTCGACTCCATTTTATTTTTAAACAAATTCCTCAGAACCTTTTTGTGATCATTTTCTCTTGGTGATCTCACCTGAATTCATAGATTTAAATATACTTCATATACTGAAGACTCCCAAACTTATTACCTGCACTCTAGCATTATGGCTCAAGGCATGGATTTTGATACTTACATGCCAGGATTTGAATCGTGGCTCTTTCATAAAGTACTTTTGTGATCTTCAGCAAGTTATTTAATCTCTATGTGCCTCAGTTACTCAATCTGTGAAATAAGATGATAATATTTCCTACTATCTCTTGGAGTTGTTGTGAGGATTAAATGAGTTAGCATATGTAAAATGCTTAGAACAGTACCTGTACATAACCACTTGTTTCCTTTATTAAGTATCTCCAGGCAGCCATCTTGCTTGAACTCCAGGCTTGTATATCCATCTGCTTACTTGGCACTTCCACTTAGATGTCAAATAGGTATCTCAAGTTTATTATTCCAAATTCTTGATCTTCCCCACACAACTCCTCCCTAAGACTTCCCCATCTCAGTTAACGGCATCTTCATCTTTCCATTTGCTTAGCCCCAAGTGATTGTCATTCTTGACTTCTCTCTTGCCTTCACATATTACATTATATCCTTTTGACTCTGCTTTCAGATTATATCCAGAGCACATCACCATTATTACTCTTGTATAAACCTCCATCATCTCTCACCTGCAATATTGCAATAGGTTTTTAACTGTCTACTTACTTCCACCCTTCTGTTCCCATCCCTCCCCAATCAGAGTGGTCCTTAAAAAATTTAAGTCAGATAATGTCACTCCTTGCTCAAAACTCTACAGCAGCTTCTAGTGTGATTCAAAGTGAACTCCAAAGTTTTTATAATTCTCTCTGATCCCACCTCTGTCTATACTCACCATTTTTCTCTAGCCCCACTGGCTTTCTTTTTATCCCTTGAATATGCCAGCAGGTCTCCCACCATAGGTCTTCATAATTCAGCCACACCTCTTCTTGAAATTCTCTTTGCTCAGATCTTCATGGATAACTCCCTCACCTTCTTTGGTCTTGGCTTAAATGTTACGTTCTCATTTAACAAACATCTAGGACTTAAAGGTGGAGAGGAGAAATCAATGCCTGGCATCAAAGCTTCATAGGATAAGCTCTCTTGGTAGAGGCTAATGTTGCTGGTGACTTTAAGCTGAAGCCAATGCTCATTTACCCATTCCAAACATCTTAGGGACCTTAAGAATTATGCCAAATCTACTCTGCCTATGATCTATCAATGGAACAACAAAGTCTGGATGACAGCACATCTATTGACAAAATGGTTTACTGAATATTTTAAGCCCACTGTTGAGACCTATTGCTCAGAAAAAGATTCCTTCCAAAATATTTTTGCTTATTGACAGTGCACCTGGTCACCCAGGAACTATAATGGAGATGTATGAAGAGATTAATGTTTTCATACATTAGTAATACAACATCCATTCTGCAGCTCATGGTTCAAGAAGTGATTTTGACTTTCAAGTCTTATTATTTGAGAAATATATTTTGTAAGGCTATAGCTATCATAGATAATGATTTCTCAGATGGATATGGGCATAGCCAATTGAAAACTTTCTAGAAAGGATTCACTATTCTAAATGCCATTAAGAACATTTGTCAGGGGCGCCTGGGTGGCTCAGTGGGTTAGGGCCTCTGCTTTCAGCTCAGGTCGTGATCCCAGGGTCCTGGGATGGAGCCCCGCATCGGGCTCTCCACTCAGTGGGAAACCTGCTTCCTCCTCTCTCTCTCTGCCTGCTTGTGATCTCTGTCTGTCAAATAAATAAATAAAATCTTAAAAAAAAAAAAAAGAACATTTGTCATTCATGGGAAGAGACCAAAATATCAACATTCATGGGGGGTTTGGAAGAAGTTGATTCCAACCCTCATGAATGACTTCTAGGGCTTCAAGGCTTCAGTGAAGGAAGTAACTGCAGATGTGGTAGAAATAGCAAGGGAGCTAGAACTAAAAGTGGAGCCTGACGATGTGACTGAATTGTTTAAAGCATTATTTTCCCTAGATTTTATTTATGTATTTGACAAAGAGAGACACAGTGAGAGAGGGAACACAAGCAGGGAATGCGGGAGAGGGAGAAGCAGGCTTCCCGCTGATCAGGGAGCCTGACTCAGGGCTCAATCCCAGGACCTTGGGATCATGACCCGAGCCTAAGGCAGAAGCTCAATGAGTGAGCCACCCAGGTGCCCCAAGATGTGACTGAATTATTGCAATCTTGTGATAAAACTAGAATAAATGAGTTGCTTCTTATGGATGAGCAAAGAAAGTGGGTTTTTTTCTTCCTTTTTAAAAGTTTTTATTTTAATTCCAGTTAACATACAGTGTTATTTTATATTAGTTTCAAGTGTACAATATAGTGTTTCATAAGTTCTATTCATCACCTGGTGCTCATAACGACAAGTGTACTTTTTAATCCCCATTGCCTATTTAACCCATCTCCTCAGCATCCTCCTTTCTTGTAACCATTAGTTTGTTAGTAGTTAAGTGTGTTTCCTGGTTTGTCTCCTTCTCTTCCCCCCCCACTGCCCCCCGAGCAAAGAAAGTAGTTTCTTGAAATGAAATCTACTGCTAGTGAAGATGCTATGAAGATTATTGAAATGACAACAAAGGATTTAGAATATTCCATAAACTTTGGTGATTAAGCAGTGGCAGAGTTTGAGAGGATTGATTCCAATTTTGAAAAGAAGTTGTACTGTGGGTAAAATGCTATCAAACAGCACTGTATGCTATAGAGAAACTGTTCATGAAAAGAAGAGTCAGTTGATGAGGTCAAGTTCATTATTATTTGGAAAAATTGGTATACCCACCCCAACTTTCAGATCTCCCCATCCTGATCAGTTAGCAGCCATCAACATCAAGGCAAGACCTTTCACTGACAAAAAGATTATGACTTACTGAAAGCTCAGATGGTGGTTAGCCATTTTTAGCAATAAAGTATTTTTTAAATTAAGCTATATCCATTTCTTAGACATAATTCTATTACATATGTAATATATTACAGTGTAGTGTAAACAACTTTTATATGCACTGGGAAGCCAAAAAATTCCTCTGACCCTATTACAGTATTGGCTTTATAGCAGTATTGGCTTTATTGCAGTGGTCTGGAACCTAACCTGCAATATCTCCAAGTTATGCATATAGATGTAAATTTCCCTTACAAAAGAGTGAATTTTACTCTGTATTTAGAGATTCTCCTATGTCTTCTTTTTCTAAAAAATAATCAGCTCAAAATCATCTTTAAGCCAAAGAAGCATATTTTGGGGTGGCATATTCTGCTACCCTTCAGTTGTCACCTCATTGTTGTGTTTCTTCTACCACCAACAGTGGGCTAATAGCAGGACTTTGACAAATATAGATGGTCCCCAACTTGGTTTGTCTTACGATTTTTCAACTTTGTGATGGTGCAAAAGAAATACACATTCAGTAGAATGTTACTTTGAATTTTGATCTTTTCCTAGGCTAGTGATATGAGGTACAATACTCTCTCATGATGCCAAATGGCAGCAAAGCTGCAGCTCCTAGTCAACCATACCATCATGAAGGTACAGAAGCAAAATACTTATAATCTTTTTGTACCCATGCAGCCATTCTGTTTTTTACTTTCAGTACAGTATTCCAATAAATTACATGAGGTATTAAACACTTTATTATAAAATGGTCTTTGTATTAGATGATTTTGCCCATATGTAGGCTAATATAAATGTTCTTGTAGTAGAGGCTCTATAATGTAATATAATGTAAGGTAGGTGAGTTTAAGTAAGTTATGATGTTTGGTAGGTTGGGTGTATTAAATGTATTTTTAAAAAAGATCTATTTATTTATTTATTTATTTGAGAGAGAGAGAGAGAGAGAGAGCAGGAATGGGAGGCAGAGAGAGAAGCAGACTCCCTACTGAGGAGAGAGCCCAATGCGGGCTCAGTCCTAGGACCCTGAGATCATGACCTGAACCAAAGGCAGGAACTTAACCAACTGAGCCACCCAGGCGCCCCCTAAACATATTTTTGACCTATGATATTTTCAACCTAATGGTCAATTTATCAGTTCATAACCCCATCACAAGTTGAGGAAGATCTATAGTTGTAATTGATTGATAGGCTGAACATATTTTAAAAGTAAAAAAAGAAAAACAACTGAATTATCTCACCCCCTCCCAATATTTGCTATAATTATAGCTATGACACACTACTAGACTATCCCCAGATATATTTTCCCCTTCTTTCAGAGGAATAGAATTTTAGCTGGCTACATGGTCACTTAACTAGAAACTATTTTTTCTAGATACCCTTGCAGTTGGATGAGGCCATGTCATTGAGGTTAGACCAGGTGATGAAATAAAAATATTGTGTGCCATTTCCAGAACTTGGCCTTAAAACAATAAGCTTATGCTCCCATTTGATCTGGCCCCTTTCCCCTGTGGTGAAATAGTGCTCTTTCGTGGCCTAGGTTTGGCCATGCAAATTAAACAAAATGCCCCATAGGATGGTGGAAAAGTAAGATGAAAGGCATGTGGGTCCTTAAATGATGTGTTCAAGCAGAGCTGCCTTGTCAGAATAGACTTTCCTGACTTTTATTTGGGAGAGATAAATATCTATCTTCTTCTATCCTGTCTTTTGGGAGCTTTTTGCTACAAAAGCTTAGCCTTCATCCTGACTAAAACAATAGGTAAACTCAACTGATGTCATTGTTCCTTAGTGTCTTCTAAAGTAAAGTTGAATACATTGAATTGAGAAGTTCTTGAAACAGTAATAAAATACCACCCAGTTCTGTTTTTGTGTTGGCGAATACTTGTTCTATGGATGTGTTAAAAGAAATTACAGAATCATAAAATAGAAGCAGAGTTAGAATCAGCCCTATGGGCCCTCAAGGTAGGATTGTACTTTGGTGAATACTTTGATATTCATGGCAGATTAGCAATTTGACACATCAACAAACTGATATTCTCAATTTTTCCCGTAGCATCCAGCTCTTATATTTTCATTCATTCTTTTTTACAATCTTTCTAGATATCCTGTTTTAAATAGCCCATCTCAAATTATTTTACTATCTCAACTATTTTGGGGTGCAAATCCTCCACAGTTTTTGTGTCCATTCTCACTCAATGTAGATTATTTCTGTGTATGCTTTGTGAACTCCTCTTCAGTGGGAATGGTTTTTCCTCTAAAGTTTGTGTGCCCTAGAGAATGATTTCCATTTGGTGCTGTCACATGCAGTCTGGGTCGTTTTTATGTTCATTTCTAACACCTGTCAGTGTAAATGTGAACTCCCAAACTGGACGTGACATACACCTGTGCTTTTTATTTTTTACACAAATGCTCTGGGAAGAGACACCCTCCCTTGTGTTGTGACTTCCCTCAACTGATGAACAGATGTGTTTAGTTCCCTTCACTGTGGATGTTTAACTTTGTGGGTACCAGCTTTATTTAGAGGCTTCATGTCTAGCTTCCTGTCATATATGAGCCTAAAGCCACATCTCCTGACACACATCACGACTGAAACCCTAGAACTTACCAGACTAAGTTGTCCAGTTAGTCCAGTCACCTCTCTGGGTCCATTGTTACTACTTCAATTTTATGTTTCCTTTTTATTTCTGATATCTGGGATATCCTTTCTTTTAATGTCAACTATGTAAAAAACATTGTTGGTTATATTATGTCTGTCATTTTTAGCTTATAGGACAAAGAGGGTTCTATATTAGCTTAGTTGGCTGCTGCATGTTGAAATGAGATGCCTCTAAGTATTTTTTAGTATTTATTTAGAAGAAAGATTGAAATATTTTTGTTTGTCATGTTCATTGGTTTATTCCTAGCATCTCAAACAGAACATATATAGTAATCACTCAATGCATATGTATTGAATGAATGATTAGATATTAGGTGGCAAGGCTCAGCCTCTCCTGGGAAATCCAGCTCTGGATTCAAATATGCAAACCCCACACTATAAAACAAGGGCCCTGTAGTCCTTTGGACCTCGCCTCCTTAGAACGCAATTGAGAGCTCATTATCCATGACTTTAATCATACCTCTTGTGAGTCTCTTTTGCTTACCCCAAGCAGCTTACTAAGGCATTCCTTTCCACCACATTCAGTATAATCCCTGACAGGAGGCCTGATAAAAACAGTTTCCCATATTCCTAGGTTATATTTCCAATAGAATTTGAGCTCCCAGTCCTGTTATAGTGCCTGGTAAAGACTGGAATCCTGGGCTTTTACCTGGCTAGCCCATGGCTTACCCATCCAAGAATTCAAGGGACCATAGTCTTTCCATACTTTTGTCCCTATAGAGTTCTAGGAAAAGAGAATTAATTTGTAGTCAGCAGAGTTAGTGCTTTCTATATGATTGTGAGAGCTTAAAGAAATTCCTACTATGTGATTAGGGGCTTTCTGGAAACCCTGAAATGAAAAGGGATCAGACTGGTCCTTAAGACTTCTGGCAACTTGAGAGTGTTGCAGTCACCCATCTTCAGTGTGCTCGAGGTGTCAGACTTCTCTCACTCACACCTATATGAGGGTGTTTCATGATCCAGAGTACTAGGTAAAATAGTTAAGACAACAAGAATGACATATTTTCTTGTGTTGTGCATGTTGTAAAGCTTTTTGTGCCATAAACAGTGAGGCAATCTTAGATTTATATTGGCTCTGCCTCTTACTAGCTTCATGCATTAAGCAAGTTACTTGACCTTTTGGAATCTCAGGTTTTTTTTCATCACAAAGTGAGGATAACAATACTCACTTTATGAGGATAGTTATGAAGATTAAATAACATAATGGTTATAAACACTTAACACAGTAATTTACACAAAATAGACATTCAATAAATTTTAGGTATTTTTATTCTTGTTTCCTTTCCAAAACAGGAAAAGGAGAACAAATGTTGCATAGAATTTCTTTTTAAACGTGTGAACCTCACTTCTCAAGAACCATAGACTTGATCCTAAAAGTTAGCTGTACATTGAAGTCTTTATAATTAAATTCTATATCTAAAAGTACAGAGAAATTTTTGACAGAGTTTCTGTCCCCTAAAAGTCATTGTGGATTTGGCATCCTATTCAACCTGATGAGGGTCAGGGGACCTGAATTATAATGACATGCAGATGTACTATTGTTCTTTAGAAATAATCTGGTTCCAGATGGGGTTAAAAAGAAAGGCCTAATGGTTTCTGTTGAAAGGGATGAGAATGCTGATCCACTGAGCTTGCTGGTGAGGAGGGAGGATAAGAGATTAGGGGTTTATGGGGGGAAATGCAGGTTAAGAGAAAGGAACTCTGGATCAACAGAGAGCCTACTGGAAAAATATTAAAAACTTACAAGGAGGAAAAAAAAAAACAGCCAAGAGAAAGAAAAAGGACAGGAAACACCCAGGATGGTAGCTGTCATCCTGAAACCTCCCATTTGTTAAGCACCTGTTATGTAACAGGCCCAGGGCTGGATGTTTTATCAACATTTTACTTCTCCTCCTGCTCTTCAGTGAGTTGGATATCATTACTCCCATTACTGATGGGAAAACTGGAGCCCCAGAATATTGCAGTTAGTTGGCTACTAATAGGTGGAGTTAGGATTGGAATTCAGATTCCAACATTCATATTCTTTTCATTGAATGTAGACTCAGATGAGAAGAGATTGAGTGCTAGGACCATGAAGAAAGTTCTTGCCAGAGGACCCCTGAAATGCTGGTTAATTGTTTTTACATAAAGCTGAGGTTACGAACAGCTAACAATAGGCACCCTTTCTGATACAGGGTGCAAAGATTGGTAACCAAGTTGCATCAGACTCTTAGATGTGCTCTCCAAAATGGAGCTTGGCAGAGGGAGGAGGCTGGGAAAGGTTTACTCTTTCTCTGAAAGAGAAATAAAACCCTTAAAACCCTTCTCTTTGATCCCCCCAAATGTTAACAGAAGAAAATCACCCGAAAGTGCATAGTAGCAAGAACCCACCTGAGGGTAACAGTTTCTCCATTTCATCACAGGGGTTTGTGATGAAGGAATCCTGTGGTGAACTCCTGAAGAAAATGTAAACATTATATACCCTCTCTCCAATTTACCTTTTCTGTAAGTCTGTCTTTCCATATCTTGGGAGTTTTTTTGAGAGTAAACTTAAACCTTAAAGAACTTAAAATATTTACTAAGTGACCTATTTATTTTGAACAATATTTAACACTATGACACTACAATGTTGGAAGGATATTTGGACAACCCCTCAATGTTCATCATAATGATTTGACTAATAACTAAGTGTAAACTGTTAATTAAAAAAACATTTTTTGGTATACTACTTTTATTTTCAAAACTTGGAATAAATTACCATCCTGAATTTGACAGTTTTTATCCTAGCAGTCCTGGAAACAATGTGATATATATTTAATCACAAAGAATGCCACCCAGTGGTAACAGTGGTACTGGGGTTATGATTATGTTTTAATTTGTTTTGTGCTGAAAGGCATGACCATTTACAGAGCTGTCCTATAAAACATGTCATGTACTAGTAGCCTCACATTATCAGCATCCTCCTGGAGGAATAGGCAGTGTATTTTTTTCCATTTCATGCTGTGCAATCTCTTCCTCATGTATGTGAACTTTGTAGGATGTCAAGTACCCCATTAAAAATGAATGGAGTATTTGAGGGGCTCCTGCAAACCCTCTAATGATCTTCCCCTTTGAACAAACAGCATTTGATTTTGTAAATTACAAAACAACGCAGAGCCTGATATAAAGAAGACAGAAAACTGGTATTAAACCAAGAAAGAATCTGGACCTCAATCTAGACCACAGGAGCTGTCCAAGTATTACAACAGAATCATTTTTTGAGTTACATAGGAAGCCTGACAGACCAGGATCTTTTATAATGTGGAGTTTGGAGCTAAGTTTTGTTGTCAGATGGAACCCAAGTGGGGGATCACTGTACTCTCTTTTGGGCCTTATCCCTTGTTTCCTAAATAGCATTAAAATCCCCTTTGATCAGCCACAGTGTGGGGAAAACCCTCCTTCAGTATCTGCTATTATCCCCAATGTTATTTGATATCTCTACTATTTGCTGTTGCTGTGTCTGTTTTGTTTTTTTCCGCAGAACTTTGACAGTACTCTAAAAACCAGAGACTCAGCATTAAAAGGTATTTTAGAGAGCTTAAACTCTTTTTTTAAAAAAACTTTATTAAGGTATAGTTGACAAACCAAATTATAGGATATTTAAAGTATACATCATGGTGATTTGATAGATGTACACATTATGAAAGGAGTCCCCTCCCCATCTAGTTAATTAACACATCCATCACCTCACATAATTATTTATTTGTTTGTTTATTGGTGAGATCATTTAAGCAAGTGATCAGTTATACAATACAGTATATTATCAACTATAGTCACTAGGTTTTACATTAGATCCTCATACTTTATATATCTTATAAGCTTAAAGTTTGTACCCTTCTGCCAGTGTCACCCTATCTGCTCCCACCACAACCACCCAGTCCCTAGAAGCCATTTTTCTACTCTGTTGGTATGAGTTTGACTTTTTTTATTTTAGATTTCACATATTTCTGATACTATGTAGTGTTTGTCTTCCTCTGATTTATTTTGCTTAACATAATGCATTCTAGTTCCATCTATGTTGTCCCAAGTGGCAGGATTTTCTTTCTCATGGCTGAATAATATTCCATTGTATGTGTGCTTTATATTTATATCTCTCTTCTTTTTTAATCCACTCTTAGGCTGTTTCCATATATAGGTTATTGTGAAAATGCTGCAGTGAACTTGGGAGTGCAGATATCTGTTCAAGATAGTGATTTTTTTTTTCCTTCAGTTATATACCATGAAGTGAGATTGCTGGATACTATGATAGTTTTATTTAGAAATTTTAAAAAATATATTGAAGAACCTATATACTTTTGTTTTTTCCCACTGTGCTGAGACTATATTTTATTCTACTTGCTTTATCCCACATCAGTACCTCTCCTCCCACTTCTAGCCAGCAATTCACCCTACATTTTTATGCATTTCAAAATAAGTATGAATACCAGTTCACTTCACCCCTAAATACTTCATAGTATATCATTAACCATGTTTCTTTATGGTTCTTTCTTTTTTTAAAAAAAAGTTTTATTTATTTACTTTAATTTTTAATTCCATTATAATTAACATACAGTGTTTCCATGCTATTTTCCATAGTGGCTGCACCAATTTATAGTCCCACCAACAATGCCCAAGTTTCCTTTTTTCCCACATCCTCATCCAAACTTATTATCTCTTATCTTTTTTTTTTTTTTTAAGATTTCATTTTTAAGTGAATGCCACACCTAACATGGGGCTTGGACTTACAGTTCTGAGATCAAGAATCACATGCTCTACCAACTGAGCTAGCCAGGCGCCCCTATCTCTTGTCTTTTTGATGATAGCAATTCAAACAGCTGTGAGTGCTATCCCATTGTAGTTTCTGTTTGCATTCTCTGATGATCAATGATGTTGTGCATCTTTTCATGTACCTGCTTGCAGTTTGTACATGTTCTTTGGAAAAATATCTATTCAGTTCCTCTGCCATTTTAAAATCAGATTGTATGTTTGCTGTTGATTTATATGAGTTCTTTATATATTTTGGATATTAGCCCCTTATCAGATAACTGATTTGCAAATATTTTCTCACATTCCATAAGTTGCCTTTTCATTTTGGTGATGGTTTTCTTTGCTGTGCAGAAACTTATTAGTTTGATGTAATCCTATTATTGGGATATTTATTGCCTTTGCTTTTAGCATCAAATAAAAAAAAATCATTGTCAAGACCAATGTCAAGGAGTTAAAACCCTTTTCAATATACCTCTTTCAGCTGCCTGTGCCAAAAGCAGCCTCAAACTATACCTGAGCGGGTTTGTTGTTTTGGCCTTTCCAGCTTTTCTGAGACCATGGAAGGAGCAGGACTGTCTATGATTAGTATAGAGAAAGCAGCATGATTTATTAAACATCTTTTGATTCTTTAAACAGCATCCCTAGGGTGGACATGTCCTCAGGCTCTTTGATTTCCATTGCTTTCTGACTCTTTGGAAAATGGCCTCTTTCAACATTATGTGGGTTTTGTAAATCCTAGTTTAAGGGTATATCTTATGTGTTGGATGTTATTATTATTATTGTTCTTATTTTAGACAGCAAATAAAATGAGAAAACAAAATGGCTTTCATGCTGCAGAATTATGAGTTTATTAAAACTATCAACTGACACTAAGCCTTGAATTATTTATATTTTTTCATAAACTGTTGACAGAGATAATAGGAGCAGGACCACAAGTTGATATAGAAAGGTGATTGACTCATCTGCTTTCCTTGCCCTTAGGGGAAGTTGCAGACAAAGTATTATCTTTATCATGACTTGTCCTTTTATATGTATCAACTACTTACAGGTGCAATACAGCTGCAGGAGGAAGAAAAGGAAGCCATACACCTCTTTCCTCATGTGTGTCCCAAGTAGGCCTAAATTCTGATAAAGGAATACCTGTTAGAAGAGGCAGAATGTGAAGGGTTCATTTCAAGATATTGAGTCACTCCATGGCTACTTTAAGTGCCAGAAGTGGTCAGATCAAGAGACCAGTCCTAAAACTTCACAATATAACAGATTCTACTTGATCTCCATTAGACCTAACTTGTATCTTGGCTTCTCATTACTCTCCTATTCCTTATTTAATCACTGGCAACTTCAGTTTATTCTCTGGCTCCTCCCTTGTCACATTTTAGCTTGAAATGATAGACACCCCACTCTTTCTCTGACTCATTTTCTTGGGCCACTGACTTTCTCCTAAAAGAGATAACACAGTTGGTCTCTGATCTTTCTAGTTTTCCATATTGTCATCTGTTTTCCAGACTGTCATCCCCAAACTTGGGGCAGTGGCCCTGGACCTGAAGGGGAGTCTAGAAACAAACACAGTTTTCCAGTAGAAGCTGGGGAATAGCATTGTGGTTGGAGCCAGCCTACCCTTTTGCCTTCTCCACCCCTGAGATCTACAACTCTACCCTACCAGCCTTACTCCGGGCTCTCTCACAATTGCAATGAAAAAAAAAAAAAAAGTCTATGGAGTGGGAAAGAACATCTCAGCTTGGGATCATAGCCTAAGGGGAGGAATAAAGTGAGACCAAAAAATTGTGTTTGGTGAACTGGCTTGACCAGAGCTCATGTGTCAAGTTGAAAAGTTTCAAGTAGGAGGAATACAAGTGAGGTAAATATTAAAGATTATTTAATATTAATAAAGAGTTTGGAATCTGATAGTCAAAAATAACTAGACACTTTAATGATATTACTGATTTTCAGGATTGTCAGTTACTGAGTTAAGTATATAAAAATTTCCCACTGTGATGTTAGAATGTTTATTTTCCTTGACATTCTCTCAATCATTGCTTTATTTGTTTTGAGACTGTATTATTCATTGCATACAACTTGAGAACTGTTATATCTTCCTTGTAAGTTGACTTTGTCATTATAAAGTAAGTGTCTTACCTGGAATAATTAATTTTGCCTTTAAGTCTACTTTGTATGACATTAATGGTCTAGAACATGAGTTTTCTTTTGGTTAATGTTTGCCCCAGAGTACAATACTCTTTGCTTTTGGCACATCTTGGAGTTTTTCCTCCCGCTTTTCTAACCTGTCTTTTTACTTTGCTCTTCTCTTTCTTCTTTGTTTTCTCCTACTCTGAAGTACATCAAACACCCAGGTCTTGAACCTGTAGGTATATCAGTATGTGTACATGGATACACACACTAACTTGTATGTGTTGCTCATTATTCTATCCCTAGGGGAGCTTATCTTATGGCTTTAACTTTCGTCTATTTTTGAGGCTGCATTTCACATCTTTTCTACAGTCTCATATTCCTAACTTCCTCTCAGCCTACCTCCATCCTCTTCCTTCTAAAATTAACCCCTTGCCTCTATTGTCTACTGCATTCTCTTTTTCTCAAGCTTAGAGCCTGTGAGTCATCTTCCTTTCTCATTTATTCTCTATATTATGTTGTCATAAATCCCATGGCCTTGGCTGGAGTACCCAACAGAATCTCAACAGTAAGCTCATAGGGAAAGAGCAAAGCCAGATTTGGGGGAGGGGGTAATTAATAGCAGCTATATTATAGATTATCTACAATAATTCTTTCTCTTACTCTCAGTTTCTATTCCTTTGAAGCCCTGGGTTGCAATAACTATCCTGGAAGTTTTCTAGTCCAAGATGCTAAAATTCTTAATCAGGATCTTTTTGGTGAAAGTGACATTCAGTGAAAATTTCTGGATTCATTTCCCTAGATTGGAAAAGGAAACAAGAATCAGATGAAGATGCTGGAAAGCCATGACTTCACAATGTGGAAAACATGTGTTCATAGCTTATAAAAGGGAATGAAAGGAAGTGCTTGTCCCAATAAGGGTAACTGCTTCCTAATTAGAATCTTTCTTCCAAGTTCTTTCTAAACCCCAGGATGAACTTTAAAGAGGAAAAAAAAGAAATCCTTCCTAGATTTTTCTTTTTTCTTTTTTTTTTTTTTTCCTTTTCTATGTGAGCAGCATGGATGAAAGAGTTCTGAGATTGAGTTGAAGTTCACATGTACCTGTTGGGCCATGGCAACAGATATTGAGCATCACTATTGGTTGCCATATTAGGAAGCTAGTAGGGCTTATAGGTTTAAATGTTACTGTTTTTATTGTAAAATCCCTACAGTCCCCTTGGTAATCTCTCTAGGGTGATATAAAATTCCCTGATTTTTGTCAGTAATTTGTCCTTAGAGAAGTCCCTAATCTTTAAAAATACTATCCAGCTTTCTTTAAACTGGAGAATTTTTTTCTTCCTGAGAAAAACCACCTTCCTTTTACTGAACAGTACACTAAGAGCCCTTAAACAGAGTGGAGGGAGATGGGAGTGGGACAGGTTTAATTTAGCATTCTCTCTTTTCAGGAGAAAGAAGAAATTAACATCTAGTTCTCTGGGATCTAGAGTTTCAGGAGTCTATTTGAAAAGAAAAAAAGCATTCTTTGGTTATTGTGACCTATTTAAACATTCTGTGGAAGTTGCAATCATTTGAGGTTTTCTAAGAAAAGAAAATAAAGTCTAAATATAATATTGAAAGGCAGCTATCTGGACAACAAAGTAACACTAGTTGGAGATTATTTCTCTGGAACTTGGCAAAATGGGCTAAAACTCTTCCCTGGACATTACTGAATATACCTGCTGCTACACCTTATTTTGTGCTCCCTCTTTCTGGCAACACTATTGGCCTTCTTCCATGTGGGCTTTCCCAAACTTCATGCCAGGGACACACACATCCCACTCCTCCCATCTGGAAATTTCTTCTCACTTATCACAAGCACTCTTCCTGATGGCCTTCAAAAAAGTTGCTTAAGACCTTCCCCTGTGGACTATGAGAGATATCTTGAATACCATTTCCTCCAATATGCCCTTAGTTCTTTCTCTTTTCAGCCTACCCCCATAGCTCTTAGAACCTGTTAGCAGTATATCATATCCAGTGTGCTATAATACAGAGAGAGCAAAGAAGCCAGGGCCCATGGTAGGAATGGATTTTTCCGTTCCACCCACATTCTGCCATTCAGTCTCCTTATGATGGGAATTTGCCAGCAGAGGTTGGTAATACAGGCCAACCATGGAACAACATGAAGTTCATCTCAGCTCAGTTGAAGAGATGCAGCCTGTAGCAAGCAGTGCATTGTTTCATACATGCCTGTCCTTGATCTTTATGCACATTTGGCAGGTATTTCCATAGACTTTGTGCTTGCATATGTTAAGGAATGTTACATAGTTGAAAGATGATAATAAAAGCAGCTAATAGTTATTAAGAACTTAAAATGTTGTAGGCATTCTTTTAAGCAGTCATTTAATACGTATTAAACTCATTAACTCATTTAATCCTTTCTACAATACTATGAGGTAGACATCATCCTATCTTATGGTTGAGAAAATGAAAGCACAGAGAGATTGATTAGGTTACTTTCCCAGGAAGACACAGCTAGTAAGTGCCAATGATCACTTTAGGCTTTTGGGTCAAAAAAGACATGCAAAACTAGTGAACATTTATTAGACTGGAGAGGCAGTTCAGTCATCTGATTGTCTCATTAAACATGATTTGAGGGAATGATTCAGAAAGAAAGTTCATAGAGCTTAGAAATTTAGTTATAGGTAAGACCTTAGAGGTCATGTCATCAAGGAACCTGAGGCCCTAGAGCAGTTAAAGGAGAATCCTGTATGCTTCATCTCATCTTACCTGGCTTGTCCTGTCAAGGCTGCCAACAGGAATGAACAGGGAGCAGGGCTTAGTTTGTATTGTGTATTCGTAATGTTCCTGGTGCCAAACAGAATTCTCATGAAGTAGAAGTTTTGACCCTGTGAGGTTTTCTATACTAGGACATGGCTGTGGTTTTAATAGTTTTTGTTATTGAAGTCTTTAGAAAGTAAATGTGTACTACAATGAAAACCTTTATATTTTATATGAAAGAGCAACTTTGGAAAGATTTAGCAACTAGCTTCTATGTAGAAATGCCATATTGTCTGATGTAAAGTTTGTTCACAATTTAAATCTGGAAGCTTCAGAATTATTTTATTAAGATCTGAAAAAGTAATTTGACATACTGATCTATAAAAGTGTGAATTGCCCTGGGGATTAGAGGTGAGTTTCTGTAGTAATTAGGTGTGCCAGAAATAATTTCCTCCCTCCTTCCCCCTCCTTCTCCCTCCTTTTCTACATTTACTTATATTGGTCTTGGTCTCTCATGTCATTCTTCTGGGATTGTCTAATATAATGAATTTCTCTTCTTCTGCCATAGAAAGTACCACTGTTTCCATTATCTTGTGGAGCTATAAATGTGTGCATTTTGTTGATCTTGTGGTGTTTCAAAGAACTGTCAAATCTCAGATCAGGAATACCCAGGAAAAGGGAATTTTAATGGACTGGGTTTTTCACTTTAATTGAGGGTTAATCCAGACCCTTTTCTTCACAGCTTCTCAGCTTTTTGGTTGTAAATTTTTTCCTAATCCATAAATGCACTCTCTAGACTTTGATGAAATGAGAGGCTATCTAGTAAAAAATATTAATTGACTGGCAATTGTAAGCCCTGTGTTCAAGTCTACATGTTTTTTACTTGCCAGCTCTTTGGTCCTGGGGAGTTATGGATCTTCGCTAACCATCTGTAAAATGGAGAGTAACACTTGCTTTACCCACCTTATCAGGGCTCTAGAGTGCATTCAATTATATAAAGAGAGTGAAAGTGCTTTGAATAAGTCTTAGGTTTTATCTTGATGAAAATGACAATAACCAAGTTTTGAGTGCCTAGGGGCCACATGCTCTATACATATTATTGTTAGTTTGCAACAATCCTAAAATATATTCCTTTTTTTATAGATGAGAAAAGTGAGGCTTGGGAAATAAATGAATTACCCAAGATTACATAAATAGCAGTAAATCAGTTCCCTTTATAGCAAATTGTTTCTTGATTAATCAAAGGCTTTTATTCTGAGTATGTGTTCTTACAGATGAAATGGAGAGGATTGGTCAGAAGTGTCCTAATCTTAGGATGCAGTATTTTGCTTAGGGTACTTTTAGTTACAAGGAACCTTAGGTTTCAGAGAGATTTCAGAAAAATCTAAGGATAGTAATTGAATCACACTTGGATCCAAAGGAGAGTTGTCATGAACCAAAGCTACTCTTGCCTACCCCCTCATCCTCCTCTTTCTGACCACATGATCAAAACATGTGTTTCTTCTGCCCTATTATCTCTCTTTTTTTACTCCCTTACACTGTAGCTTGCACATGGCCCATAATAGGAACTCAGACTTTGCTGCATCATGGCCCCTGCTGAAATGTTTGTTTGGCTTTTGCCCTCACTGCTAAATGAAATCTTCCCCCAGAGTATCCTGGTTCAGATTCCTGAGGGAGAAATCTGATGGGCTCATCTCATCTCTTCTAGTCAGATCCCAGATCATTGCTGATAAAACCATGGATTAGCTGTCTTTGCATTAGATGTCCTCTGCTGGTTATGCCCACTTAGCAAAAGCTATAGGAAAAGTAGAAGATAGGAATAATATGACAGCTATGTCTGTTATATCTATTATGGAAGGTGTTTTGGAAAGTCCTAATATTTTTCCCACCTTTATTGAGATATAATGGGCGTAGAACCCTAATATTTTATTGTTACCTTTTAGCCCTTATTCTTTTCTTCTCCAAAATACCTCTGCTTCCAACATGATTCTCAATAATTGGTTCCGAGGTAAACTCAAATTTTATGGTAGCTCTAGGAAACACTGAATCTTGTTTTTAACTTCTGCTCTGCTGCTAGATTTTGGTGGGAAGGTACTCTCTGTTTCTCTGAATATTTTACCCACAAAATTTTTTCTTTCATTATGGTTGGTAGTAAACATTTTTAAACTGCAATGGGGTGGGTAGTTTTGTATCAACTATGAGCCAGAAATGGAACTTGAACTTAATTAATATCTATGTTTTTATTGTAAAATGGAATACCATACATCTGAAACCCCATCGAATTGTGTTAGATAGCTGCAACCTCTATATATTCATGGCTTACCTTTTAAAATTTATATACCTCTTGAAGAGAAAGTGTTCATCACTACTGAAAGTTTAATTTTCTATTTCTGGTGTAGCCTCCTTTCTACTTCCAAACATTATTCTTTTTAATTTTATCTATCACTTTATTAGTGTGACACCAAATTCTTTAAGTGTAAACCTGATTGTGTTGTAAAGTGTGTGTTTTTAGGCCTCAATTGTACACTTCTTTTTTTAAAGATTTTATTTATTTATTTGAGAGAGAGAGAGAGAGCAAGGGATAGAAACAGAGAAAGAGAGAAAGCATGAGCAGGGTGATGAATGGGCAGAGGGAGAAGCAGTCTCTGCTGAGCCAGGAGCCTGATGCGGTGCTCATTTCCAGGACCCTGGGATCATGACCTGAGCCAAAGGCAGACACTTAACTGACTGAGCCAATCAGGCTCCCCAATTATATAATTCTCTCCCTAAAGTATTCAAAATGGGCTAAAGAACCTAGTCCTCTATAAGTTGGAATTAGACTATTGTTACAGGCCCTCTTCCTACTCTGTGTGCTTCATACTCTCTCGGGGCAAATAGCTCTCCAATAGTCTATCAGATATCTCCATCGCATTTAAATCCTGGCCCTGCCCCTTACCAATTGTGTAATCTTGGGCAAGTTACTCAACCTCTCATTTTCCTCATCTCTAAAATAACCATATGGTATTATTATGAGGACTTGCCTAAAACAGTGCCTGAGACATTATATGCACTATATAAGTATATACTATTATTGGTATTCATCTTTTTTATTCCCATACCTAACACAGTACCTACTAACTAGCATACCAACTTGGTACCTACCACATGAATTAACTATTTAGCTATGAAATGAATGTGGATACCTAGTTACTCAGTTACTAATCATCACCCCAAATTTGTAACATCTCATCTGCCCCAGCCCTTAAGCCACCAGCCCCAGCCCTTAAGCCACCATCATTCTTATTTAATATCCACTGTGCATAAGGTATTGGTGCCTTAGGAATACCATCATAACCTGGTATGGTGTTTACCCCCAAGAGAATCATATAGCAATAGGAAAATAAGACACAGTAAAAAATTACGGTGACACTAAACAAAAGGAGGTAAAACTTACAATGAGTTTTAGGATGTCACAGATAGGGAAGAACAAATATGTAGTATTTCTCATTTTTGTCTGCAGAGCACTGAAGAACAGTAGGACTGTTCTTATGTTCTTCATCATAATGACAAATGTGATTTTAAAAAAATGGTAAATGGGTGTATTTTTAGAAAGATGAAAAGTAATTATGGCAATATATTTGACATTTTAAAAATATTGCTAGGCTAATGAAAGTGAGAG
>ML103437.1:9986-68827 GCA_003697995.1 Taxidea taxus jeffersonii
TTTCTTTCTTTCTTTCTTTCTTTCTTTCTTTCTTTCTTTCTTTCTTTTCTTTCTTTCTTCTTTCTTCCTTCCTTCCTTCCTTCCTTCCTTCCTTCCTTCCTTCTTTCTTTCTTTCTTTCTTTTTTTTTCTCTCTCTCTCTATTTCTTTCTTTCTTTTTTAGATTTATGTATTTATTTATTAGAGAGAGAGAGAAAGAGAGAAGGAGGGAGGGAAAGAATGGGGAAGGGCAGAGAGAGAGGAAAAGAACAAGTTTAGCAGACTCCTTGCTGGGCTCAGAGCTCAACATGAGGCTCAGTCCCAGGACCCTGAGATCAAGACCTGAGCCAAAACCAAGAGTCCATCCGTTAATTGACTGCACCACCCAGGGGCCTCTAGAGTGAGATTTCTGATGCTCTATGGAGCTCCCCGGCTTATGCCCATGGTGTCAGCCCCATGGCCAGCCCAGTTCCAAGAGGGCAGCTCTGCAGGCAGATGGCTAATACTAACCAGCCAGGAATTTCTTTCTGGGAATTGTCTGAGATCTGGCTGGTAGAATAATCTTAAATATTCTGATTTGGGGAGGGTGTACTCAACAAGAGTCTTGAAAAAAATTTGTCTGGGTCTGTATACACTTGGTCTATAGGAAAATAAAAAAGGTTATCTAATTATGATTCTATAAAGATATCAAAGACTAAAAATAAAATATCACAGGTAATATCCTAACTTAGAGGATACAGTTATGTTATTTTCTTAGAATACATTTTCATCTTGTGTCTGAGCATAGGGATAGAATTTTTTAAATCAAAGTAATGAATGTTTAAGATATTATTTGAAATTAATAGGTAAGAATGTATTTAAAAAGGTGAGATGGTATAGACAAATGATTAAAATAAGAAATATTAAAATATAAATAGCAGTTTTTCTGTGCAGTAAGCTTATGAATATTCTGCTATTCTTGCATAAATGTACATAATGCATTTAGAAATTTGAAATATTTTATCTTTTTTTTAATCGCTTTTACCATAGCACTACATTTCTGGAATAGCCTACTGTCCACATAAACGAATTCTTATGGACCAAATCATGCTTCTTTGTAGGTAGAATTAGGTTAGCTCAAGGAGGGAAAAAGAAAGAATTAAGATGTCTTTAAAAAAAAAAAGTGAAATATGGGCCTTAGGAATTCGGTTAAAGAACACTCAAATCCTAAATAGAAGAAAATATTTTTGACCCTGCTCCTTTTAAGTGCTTATCCCTGGACTGAAATAGCCATCCCGGGGAAAAGTCACATTCCAAGGGTTTGCTTTTCATTTATCTTGAGAAAAGAAGTTGCCATTCCCTGCTATACCCCATCCTCCGCTTTGAAAGAGACCGAAACCAATCAGCGTTAAAAAAAAAAACACACACACACACACAAAAAACAGCACTGGTATTTCTTGGCATGACTGGATGTTCTAAATAAATAAATAAATGCTATGGAGAAAAAACGAGAGAATCAATGGTAATATTTCTTAATCTATGAAATCTCTTTATTTCTTTTTTTTAAGATTTTATATATTTATTTGACAGAAAGATGGAGAGAGAAAGCACAAGTAGGCAGAGGGGCAGGCAGAGGGAGAGGGAAAAGCAGACTCCCCACTGAGTAGGGAGCCCAACTGGGGCTCGATCCCAGGATTGACCTGAGCAGAAAGCAACCCTTTAACCAACTGAGCCACCCAGGCACCCCTGAAATCTTTATTTCAGAGAAATGTGGGTCTTGCTGACACCTGATCAAAACTGAAAGCTAAACGTCAAGAGGATGAAGGAGCTGGCTTTACCCTACCTGCTAAACATGCATCATCATGTATACTGATGTTTTCATTCCCTGATCCTGGCTGTGTGTCTCTCATTACCTATCTATCTCTATGTCTGTTTTTCTGCCTGTCTCTGCCCATCTACTTCCACCTTCTCTCTTTCTCAGCAAATCTCCCATTGAATTACTGTAAACTTCCTATTTGACTTAAGTCACACCTAAAAGACAGCTCTGAAACACTTTTCATCTAATCTGTGGATTCTAATCCTCGAATCACACTACTCTGAAGAATTCATTTCAATTTAAAAAGTGTGTACTTGGGGCGCCTGGGTGGCTCAGTGGGTTAAGCCTCTGCCTTGGGCTCAGGTCATGATCTCAGGGTCCTGGGATTGAGCCCCTCATGGGGCTCTCTGCTCAGCAGGGAGCCTGCTTCCTTTTCTCTATCTCTGCCTGCCTCTCTGCCTACTTGTGATCTCTGTCTGTCAAATAAATAAAAAATGAATAAATAAAAATCTTAAAAAAATAAAAAGTGTGTACTTTAAGTCAACTGTGTGTAAGACGCTCTGCCAGGCCCTTTGGGGGAGCAGAGATGAATAAGTTAATATTTTCACCCTAAAAGTATGATATACTCAAAATGTTTCAGTTCACATTTCTGAAATAAAATAAATGTTTTAATTGAAACAACTAAAATTAGAACTTTACTACAGACTGCAAAAAAACAAAAATACTCAATGGAAACCCAAGCTCGGTGTTGTTTGATACCGTCTCCCTGGCAAGGGGTTTGTCTAAGGCATACTTACAGGGGTGTTCAGCAAGTATAGAATCGTACTCGTCACAGGTGCGGATCCCATCAAAAGCATTTGTGACACACTCCCACCAGAGGCCACGGCATTTTGTGCTCACCTAAATGTTGGAGAAGACACCATGCAAAACAACTCACACAGACACCCTTCAGCTCCCCTCCGTCAAAGGAAGACCTTGGCTGTTGGGCATTTGATAGTACAGTACAGTGGTTGCAGTTGTGATTGGAATTTCATTTACACAAAAGCACAATGTGTTTTAGACTATTTTCTCTGAAGCACTAACAGCTAAAGGCTTTCCCCACCAGGAAATGAATTTACTTCCTGATGGGGATGAAGGGTGAGGGGGTGGGGAGCAAGAGGAGTGGTGCTCGATGTAGATAAAATCACAATTAGATATATGCAAATGTCAATGACTGGTTCCATTATGGAGTCATAGTTTAACATGGAGACAATTTTTGGCTTTCTTGTGCTGACATATGTTCATCAAAAAAATAAAATAAAAATCAACCAATCAATTAATCTAACAATGGATGCTAACTGTTGGCAGCCTCAGTCTGTTAAGAATGTACATTAATTTTTGCTCACTGTAAACCCTGAGTTCCATGAAGAAAGGTGTTATGATCTACAAAGTTCATAATTTGACAATAATTGCCAAAGAAAGTTATACCTAAAGAAAACAATAAATCAAATATGAAGACCCACAACTTCTTCCTCCTTGTTCCACTGACACACTACAAAGGTTTAAGCTGTGAGATGGATGTGAACAAGTTAAGCCTTGACTTCATACCATCTGACAGCCATAAACCACTTTTACTTAGAAACTGCAGATGACTCTACGTGTCCACCTAGAGAGAAAAGATACCAGTGCCCCCAGCCTTTCCCTACTTTATCTGTAAGCTGCAAGTCACAATAGATTTCTTTTTTTTTCTTTTTTCTTTTTCACAATAGATTTCTTAAAATTGTAAATATGCCAATGGAAAATAGTTTCACATATTCCTGACACAGCTCATGCATATGGAACAGAGCTAATATGATTGTTTGTCTTGATTCAATTACAGATTCACATTACCTGGGAATTCTGGGAATCGTTTAGTACAATTTAACCAAGAATTATCTTGGAAAAAAAAAATGTAAATTTCTCCTTAAAGAAGGAATAAACCATAGGGAAGAGAAATGCAAAAGCAGGGAGATCATAACTGGTGTGAAGAAGGAAGAAAGGAACAGGAAACACATTGATCTGCAAAAGCAAACCTTATCAGGGAGTATTTGTGCTTTGAAACTCTGCTCCGAGTTCTGCCTTGAAGCTGTGAGCTGTGTTATGAGCCAAATAAAACTGCACTGCTTGCCACACCACCACAAATTTCAATGTTGTGCTTCTATTATCACTTTCTTTGTAAAATACTCTTAATTGGTAATAATTTAAAAATTTACATTGAGTCTATACTATGAAGCAGTTTCTACTTACTTATCTTACGATCTCATTTATTCGTTAAAGGTTCCTGTGAGATATCAATTACCTCCAGCTATTTTACAAATAAGGAGAAAGAGGCACAGGAAAGGTTGGTGATAACCCCAAGAAAGTATAGTTAATAAGTGGAGGAGATAGGACTCAAATACAGCAGTCTGTGTGTTTGTTCTTAAGCCCTATGGTATACTTAAAAAACCATTTTTTTAGAAAATGCCAAATCCCTTTCAGGCAGGCATTGGAAATTGGAAGATAGCTTTAAGTGAAGTGTTAAGCCCTAACTTTAATATCATCCTATGGCTATTCTACAAAACCTCACTTTGGCTTACTATCCCTAAGGTTAAATCTGAAGGGATATTTTGGAGTTTATATTATCTGCCTAAGGAAACACAGGGACTACAAATTTAACAAAGAAGGTCCACCTCGTGAAGTTTAACATATCAATTTCTAAAGATGGATGTGAACATCTCAAGTTAGATATGCATGCAAGTTAAGCTACGGATAAAAAAAGTATAGACTTTAAATCTAAGTTGATACTAACAAGGTGTGTTGTATCCTTGGGTAAGATCTTTCTTACCTTTTTTGAGCCTCTGTCTTCTTATATGTATAAAGGAGATGGTGTTAAGATAGTTATAAGAATCAAAAATTAAAAACACATAATATAGATGATTTACTCATAAATGATCTTAGTAAAGTACTTAAACATTATAGCAACCTGAATAGTGACTGTGTGCAACATCACTAAAGTAATAGAAGAGAAGAAAGGTAGATATAATGGGTTGAATAATGGCCTCCCAAAAGATGACCATGTCCTAAGTCCCAGAACCTATGGATGTGACCCTTTTTTTTTTTAAAGATTTTATCTATTCACTTGACAGAGAGAGAGGTCAAAGCAGGCAGAGAAGCAGGCAGAGACAGAGAGGGGAAGCAGGCTCCCCACTGAGCAGAGAGCCCAATGTGGCCCGTGATCCCAGGACCCTGAGATCATGACCCGAGCCAAAGGTAGAGACTTAACCCATTGAGCCACCCAGGTGCCCATGGATGTGACCTTCTTTGGAAAAAGGGACTCTACATATGTAATGAAGTACGAGGGTGGGCCCCAAATCAAATGACAAGTGTCTTGATGAGAGACACACAGAGCAGGAGGCAATGTGACCTCAGAAGCAGAAACTGAAGTGATGTTGCCATAAATCAAGGAATGCCAACAGCTCCCAGCAGCTGGAAGACGCAAAGGTTGGATTCTCCCCTGGAGTCTTCAGGAGTACAACCCTGTCAACACCTTGATTCCAAACCTCTGGCCTCCAGAACTTGGAGAGAATAAATTTCTCTTGTGTGAAGCCACCAAGTTGTGGTAGATTGTTATGGCAGCCCCAGGAAACAAATACAGTAGAGATGATCGGTAGGGAACTGCTAGACTGTAAGAGAAAACGGGCCTTCTCATAGCTTACTGCCCCTCGGTCTCTCGATTAACAGGAGCATACTGCATCCAGTGTATTCCAACCTGAGCTAGGTTATGCGGATTCAAAGTCAATGCTCCACAATCGGACAGTGACTGTCCACAGTTCCTGCTGTCTAACAGCCATTAAAATGAGCCAACCAACCCACCATGGTATTTCTCATTATATGTAAGCTTATTTAGAAAGGAACCTGTGATAGATATGTGATAATTTTCATTTTACAAGAAAAGTGTCTCTTGGCAAAATAATCCAGCAGTGGTGTCATTTTCAAGGCTATTGATCATTTACCTGCAATGACCATATTTAGAAAAGCAATGAGCTCATTAGAGGAAACAAGGAATCCAATTTCATTAGGTATTAATGCTCAGGGGCACACTATGAGATTGCTTGGTATTCACACTTGGTTAAGGTACGTGAGAATAGTGGCTGTAATTAACTAAACTTCTGTGTTAATATAGCACTTACTAGAGACACCCTTAAAGGTGCCTTTGTGCACAAAAGACAAGGTTAAAAGATTTTATATTATTAATCATATTTAGGAAAGCCCCCCTTGTCTGTAATATATAATCTTCACTTCCTTATCCCTGTGTTTCACAACGGCTTATTAAGAATTTCCTAAAAGGCAAGTAAATTTAACTTCTTAAAAGTTTTAACACAAGGTGCTGTTTAAAAAGCAGACCAAGGCTTAAAATATTATGGCTAACCTTTCTTTAAGGGCAAAAATGCAAAATGTTAACTAATAATTCTTACCTTACAGGGTCATTCAAAATAGAAGATTCCAATTCTAAGCTTACTCTTTTAACATGCAATTTATACATTAATAAATATAGATAATGGTACAAGAGGAATTTCTACATTATTTCAATGAATATTGAAATCTGAATGAATTTCTGAATTGAAATTCAATGAGCATTGAATCTATTCAGGATCTATTAATCCTGAAGCAAGGAGCAGATTATCTCCTCAATGGGGAGAACTCAGTTCATCCAAGATGTAACAATAAAAGTACAAACATGAGTCCATAAATCTCTTAGCATTAATTACTTGCAATAGTAAAACACAGAGATCTTACAGAACAGTCCAGATTTCTGGCTTCTGTTGGAAACTTGGTCCTTCTGGCCACCTGGACTCCTCAGTCCCACATAATAACAGCGCCAACTGAGCGGCTGCTCCCATTAGGTGGGGTTTGTGCTCACAGGTTTCTCACCCCTGCCTGGGCTGCCTCTCTCACGGAGGTTGACTACCCAGTTCCCAGCAGCATGTCATTTCCCTGCTCCTGGCGTATAATAAGGAGAACACCTCCCTTTGCCTTCACATGTTCAAATTTCTACCTATCATTCAAGTCCCACTTCAAAGACATTCTTTCTTCCATGAAGTTGTCCCAGTTTCTCCAGCAGCAGTTAATTTCTTCTTAGATCATGCCATAATGTGTCCATATTCTGTAGTATTTACAATACGGCATTATTATATTTATGTGCATTTATGTACATCCGTCTCCCACGCCTGTCTGCTGTCATCTTTCAGACTTTATTCATTGAGTCCGTCACGCAACAGTCAACAGATTAACGAAATGCTGGGGATACAGCAGGGACCCAGACAGGTGTGGCACCTTGTTGCAGGGAGCATACAGACCCTCCTGCTGGAAACGTAAGACATGCTGAATAGATGTCTAGTGAGAAAAGAAAAGTCAGTCAATTTTCCAAATCCACACACATTAACTGACATTTGAACTCTGCCTGATACACCACATACATAGTCGATGCCTAATCTGTGCTTTTGGCTTGACTGAATAGACAGAACAGCTGAATCTGAGAGTCAAAGAACTATTACTTACCAACAGAGTTTATACTGACTTGCTGTCAGCCTGGACCCTATCTCCGTAACTCGCTCTGGGAAGTGTTTACCATAGGACCCAGGATAAGCCAGGTACCACTCAGAGAAAGCTTTAGGAACCTGTATCGACAATGCTTCTTCCCTACTGAATTTATAGTATTCTAAATTAGCTCCTTAATCCTGGGATTTCTTATTCTTTTCTCTTTAGCTGCCTTCCATTAAGGCTTCTCTATCCTAGTCTTTGCCAATTTTTCTTTCTTTATCACTCCAGAAATATTTACGAGCAGCAACACACAATTTTGCCTACCTTGTTTTGTTTCCTGTAGTTCTGGATGTGTTTGTCTTGCCTCCAAGTATTTTCTCTATCTTTTGAGAATTAGAGAAACTTAAAAATATTTTAATTTACTGGCATTTATTTTTCTCCAGCTATGTGGGAGAAAAAAACATATATATATACAAACATACATACACACACACATACACATGATAGGCCTAATAAATATTCATTGTGGGCTGACCACTATCAAATGAGATTTTTCTTTGTTAATATGTGTTAGATTATAGGGTGCCTGGGTGGATCAATGGGTTAAAACCTCTGCCTTTGGCTCAGGTCATGGTCATGGGGTCCTGGGATTGAGCCCCGCATCGCATCGGGCTCTCTGCTCGGCAGGGAGCCTGCTTCCTTTCCTCTCTCTCTGCCTGCCTCTCTGCCTACTTGTGATCTCTGTCTGACAAATAAATAAATAAAATCTGTAAAAAAAAATATGTGTTATATTATAAAAGCATATGCAATGGGATGCGTGTATAAATATAATACATAGAGGAGGAAGTATGAACGGTAGAATAAGTCATGAAGATATATTATTTTAAAAACTATCTTGCATCGATCCACATACGAGAGGAATTTATACTTTTCACATCACTGTGCCATTCTTCTGCTAATGTACTTGAACACTGAAGATGCAACTTACCTGTTTCTAGTATTTAATTAAATATATTTATTAAGATGCAAAAGCTTTAATAAATACTATAGTAAGTAGCAGGTTTTACTACCAAGACTTGAAACAATTTCAATCGGAACACGAAAGTCATTTGAACTTTTGTTTGAATATTTTATATTATTTTTCTTACTACATTGGGTTTTGAAGAACTCAAAACAGGCATTCATAATGATAAGGAAGCAAGATTAAAATAAGCATAATAGGGGTGCCTGGGTGACTCACTCATTAAGCATCTGCCTTCAGCTGAGTCATGATCCCAGGGTCCTGGGATGGAGCCCCGCATCAGGCTCCCTGCTCTTCCCTCTCCCATTCCCTGTGCTTGTGCTCCCCCTCTCCCATGTATACTCTCTCTCTCTCTCTGTCAAAAAAATAAGTAAAATCTTTAAAAAAAATAAGCATAAAATGTTACTTTTCTTTTCTTCTCCATTTAGGTGCCATGAATTTATTTGTTAACCTACATTTGGTTTAGTTCTGCCTACCTATTTGTGGAGGACTAGCTAAAGGTGTAAATGGCAAGAAGGAGATAATGCACACTGAGTAGGCAAAATATAATTTGTGGCCTTCCTGATTATATGACCTAATTTGCATATTCAAACTATCTAAATATTTCAATGTTAACATTTATTGTTTAATTTGTTTAAGTCACACTTTTAATCATTTTAGAATGCTTATGAGAGCATGGTATCACAACTTTGCCATGACGGCTACATCAGTCGTGACAGATCACAATGTATGTTGAGTCATGATAATAAAATATTTATTTACTTTTTTCTCTCTCCTTTTCTTCATCTCTGTCTTTACTTGAAGCAGCAGGCAGAAAAGTTTTATTCTCTGGGCCAGAATGCACTCTTCACCAATTTTATTATACATCCCAGGGAATTTGATTTTTATTCCTATCTTATAAAAAAGAGGAACCAAGCCCCTATCTTGAAAAAGTTTAAATTGTAGTAAGATAAAAAAAATCTTGCCTAGGAAAAAGTGGTGGTCTCCCTACAGAGATCCTTCTCATTTATAGCTCAGTGTGTGATTTCCAAAGATCACTTGACACTATATTTCCTTCATTTATTTATTCTTTTTGTAAATATGTCAAGTATCTTCATATGTGCCCAATTAATTCATGTGAATTACAAGTTCCCACGTTTTGGAAGTTGGTCCTAGGTGCAGTAGGAGATCGTGATATGAACAAGAGAATATGCGTAGATGCCAGTGTCTGCTGAAAGAGTTCACAATGAGTTGAAAAGTAAAACTACTACCTAAAAAATCAGATGCCAGGTATAATAATTTTAATATTTATTTTACGTCTAAAACAACTGTGGCATCATTACTGCAATCAGAAACCCCAGAGGAAAGAAAACCTGATTATGGGGATAAAGTAAATACAAATACAAGAAACTTTCATTTGAGATAATAAAATTTTAATCATAACAGTGTTGGGTACATAGCAATTTCTTAGTAAATAATTAACATAAAATTAACTAAAAATGGATTAATCTTGTGAAAACATTCTTTCCTTCTGATAACTGAAAGGCCAGTAACTTTGGAAGAAACTCCTTTTTTATTTCAGTGTGGATAATGAAGAACCCATCTTCTAATTGAGTTAACATACTAACAATATAATTAATTCACAATTTATTTTTCTTTTTAAAATGTATTCAATGGGTACCTTATCCTATTTTGTCTGTATTGTCTGCCTCATTCCCTGGTTAGACAAGAAAGGAGCGGTAGCGGTCATAAGTATAAAAATGGGCAAACCACAGCTCAGAGAAGTAAACAAAATTTCTCCAAGAGAATCAATAGCGAAAACAGGAATAGAACGTAAATCTCATATCTCTCCCTTCAGTGAACATTATACAAAATGTCATCTCCTCCTCCAGAACAAAAACAAGACAATAAACTGCAAATAGACAATAATATATCTCTTGTTTATCGACTGATTTGTGTTTGCCCGGTACTGTGGTAAATGCTTTAGATTCGCAAGCTCATTTAATCCTCACAAGACACTTATGATGTGCATATTATTATTATTCTTTTACAGAAGAGGAAATATGCTTTATAGCAATTTAAATGTCTGCAATTTAAATGCATACAGGTATTTCCCGGCAGTGTGGGATTTAATCTCAGGTCCTCGAATATTAAGTCCAACCTATAACTTCCTCACTATAAAGCATTGTATTCCTGGTCCCCTTGAGGTGCTGCATCATAATCTAAATGAAAAAAAAAAAATAGTGGGATGGTCCAGGGACGTTGCTGCTTGATGACTTCTGTATCGAGACTAATTTTCTTCTATTTAATCTCTTGGTAGCCCTACCATTCCTCCAATTGCCTAAAAACGATTAAGTGGATTTTAGCCCTGACTTCTCCTTTGAATCAGCTCCTTTCCCCACATGGAATTATCAATCCTACTGATGGGAATTCTTTAGAGTTTCCCATATTTTCACACGTCTCGCTATGCTTGCTGCCTCAGTAGCCCAACCACCATCGCTTCCCTTCTGTTCTATGGCGAAGACCTCCCAGTTAGTCTCCCTACACTTCATTTACCCATTCCAGCCATTTCCCACAAGTAGCCAGAATAATCAATCTTGGTGAAACACATGCATTTGATTGTTTTGTGAAGCACCTTTCTCTACTGAGTAAGATTTTGACTTTATGTGAACACAAAGCCTCTGGGATCAAGCTCCTATATTCTCCTCCCTACATTGGAAATTCTTACGGTGCTGAGACAGTCCAAAGCCACAAATGTGGTTCTCATATCTGGATCTCTGTCCATCCTCCTTTCTAGGCTTGGGATACCCTACGACTTGTCCCTCAGTCACCTATTTTTCAAGTCCTGGTTTGGGTATTTCTTCTTCTGGACTGCCTTTACTCATTATCTGAGTCTGGGTGAGATGGCCATTAGGAGTTCTGAGTTATGATGGCACTGGTCACACCATATAGTAACTATCAGCTCACTTGTCTGTCTCTGCCAGCATGCTGGGAGTAACCCAATGTAGATCTAGGTTACATCTTCCTTCCTAATCTGTATCCATCACAACACCGGGTGGACAGAGATATCAAACAGTATTTGTGGGATGAAGAGAAAGAAAGGAGAGAGAAAGGGAAGGAAACAGAGATGAAGGGAAAATGATTGGAAAGAAAAAGAATAAGTAAGGAGAGGAAGAGCATAAGGGATAGAAGAGAGAGGGAAGGAAACAGGAAAAAAAGAGGGAGGAAGAAGGGGGGAAAAGTGGATGAAGGGAAGGACAGGAAGAAGAAATAAATAAGGAGACAAGGAGGATGGGAGAAAGGAAGGATGGGCGTATGAAGTTACAGAGAAATGGAGAATGTTCGCGCTAGATTCCTAGTAGAAGTTTCGGGGGGGTGGCTGTAAACACCATTGGTCCTTCAGTGACTGGCTACATCTCTGGGATTGCAGACCAGTGGTAGCCAAGGAGTCCCAATGTTATTAAAGAACGTGAAGACAGAGGAAGGATTTTAAAACAACACAGTTTACTTTGTTTCATAATTGAAGAAACTGAGCTGAAGGCTGAGTCGAGTCTTGTTCAGTGGAACACAGGTAAGTCGCAAACACAGGCCGGAATGATCTTAAAGCCCAAGTTCTGCCCAGCATGTGGGTCTTCCCTGAAACACAGGGAAATGAGTAATGAAGGAGCAGGCTGGGGGCTAGGGTTGCTGTCCCTGGTTTAGGGTTGTGCAATGTGCCATTTCTGGGCCATTTCTTTTTTTCCTAATGTTTTTACTTCATGCAAAGAATTTCCTTCTTCAAGGGAGGCCTGAGTAAGGCAGGATAATATTTTATACCGTTTTTAGGATACTATAGTAAGACAAAAGAATATTTGAGCTTTTTCTGCTTTGTGGCCTTTGTTATTCACCTTCATCCTCTAATGAGCCCTGATCTTTTACTCATTCTTTATTTTGGTAATGTGTCCTCTAGTCTGAAAATCCCCTGCTGCCATTTCTACTTTTTGAAATCCTTTGCATCTTTTGGAGGCTTTGCTCAAATGCCTTTTCCTCCCTGAGGCCTGCTTCAACGTCCCCAAGGGGAAATAATAATTTTATCTTCTTTCCTCCAATGGTATATTGTTCATTTCTTTCTCAAATATGAACTGGCCTATGCCTTTCATTATAGTTTCGTGTTTATCTTTTTTCCACACTAAATGTCCACTCCTGGAAGGCAAGACCCCCTCTCACTTTATCTCTGCCTCCCTGGTAGGATCAGCGCAATACTTTTTATATGCCATCCATTTCATATTCGTTATGTTGAATTGAACTGTAGAATCTATTTTCCAACTCTGACGCCTACATCACCCTAGAAGATTAACAAAGCTAACGGAGCTAAAAATTCATAATACTCCTTTGTGTTTAAATACTCCATGGGTTGTTTTTTTTTTTTAATCACTTTTGTTGTGTCCACTTTTGTCCAATAGTTGTTTAATGTGAGGCGTTAATAAGGACCAACGATGATACATCCGTAAGAAAGGAAGCAAGGAGAGAGAACAGTAGAGTTGAGACAGTGATGATCAGAACCCCCAAATCTGTGGATAATTGTATGCCTTTATATACCAGCCAATTGGGGAAGCAATTATTACCACAGAGCCATGTCCTTTTAAAAATATTGATAAATAAAGAGATCACTGGACAGAAGAGGCCTCATTTGTTTCAGGGTTTTTGTTTTAATGTCGAGGCTTCTTGGGAAATGTTTGTGTAATACATCTCAAGTATGAGAAAAAGAAAGAAGCTAAAAAATACTAACTCTCGTCCAAGGTTAGCAAGGATTTACTCAAGGTGCGTAACCTGGGCTGCTTGTTCCATTCATTTTAACTAGCACTGTTCTTACACAGAGCAGATGGCAAATTGGTTGGATACTGAAATCATAGCAAGAAGGCACTTTAAAGGCCAGGACCCTCAATCTCTCTCAGCAAGGTCTGACCCTTTCTAAACTTCCATTTCTTACTGAGTGATGTTAGTAATGCTGTCAACTTGAGCAGAAAGATTTTCAAATTGTTTTAGAAAATATTTTAACAGTGCTTTTAGATAAGATTTTACATATTTTTAAAAAGTTACTTTTGAGTGTGCTCTAGTTCAGCATATTTCTAAGTTAATCACCTGCTGCTGGCCATCCAGATTCCGGGGCTAACGGCAGAAGACATTTTTATCTGCGCTTTTCTCTGAGCACCGCTCAAAGGGCATTGTGTTTCTCATTCACCACTGACATGCACATCCAGATAAAATACATCACTGGACTCGCATATAGCAGACATTCTTTGCAGTGTTTCAATTTTATCATAGTTTTCAGAAACATAATTTTCTAGCTCTAAAGAAATATTTATAACTAACCCTGTTAGTTTTGAAATGCCATGTAGAAGCCAGAAGAAAATTAAAAGCAAAATAAATAAGTAAATAAATAAATAAATAAATAAATGCAAAAATAATACACATCAAAATAGAAAGATTATCACTTTCAATTTCTAACTTCATCTTGAGAGTCTAATAAATAAAATTAGAAGAAAAAAATATAGAGACTAGCTCTTGGGTATCTTTCCTAAACTTCATAGAGGTGACATTATAGCATTTGTTAGAACAAATTGTTCCCCTCAGGATGTACATAAGAGAGCAGATTGGGTTGGTATATAGTCTTTGAGTTCCTGATATATTGTTTCTTTTTCTTACCTACACTTTCTGAAGTCTTACTAATGAATAGTAGCTGATTTTGAAAATTAGATTTTTGCTCAGTTCTACCTCTCTCAGATTCCTCTAGCCACAGGAAATTATTGTAAACTTCCAAATTGCTTCTTTCCAAGCTTCTCCCGTAAGAAAAATAAAATGCTTCAAATGTGAACCACTCACTCATTTCTTACTTAACAGTTGGCTTCCAAGAACAGCTTATTTTTGAGAGGGTTTTATAAATTCATATCTGTCGCTGTACTTCGAGACCCACAGGAAAGACTTGTTCTCCCTCAGAGTACTTGTTCCTACTTGCAAACTCCTTAAAATAACATTCTTCTCTTGCATAGTAATTGGGTAAGTCTGATATACCTTGAGCTTGATTACTCAATTTCTTACATTATCACTTTTTAAGAGAGGCTCTCATGCTACTCATAATGCCATCATCAAGATTAGAAAGTATTTGGTTGTGGGGAAGAATGTCACTGGAATGTTTTTCAATTTAGTATATGCAGCAGTGGAAGAGGCGAGTTTCTGGAGGGTTCAGTGACAGGGGTTATGTGATTACCTTTACATGAGTTCATCCTGATGAAAGTCAGAGGGATTATTCAGTTACTTCACCTATAAAATGGGATAACAACACCATCTACCTCATCACACTTCATGTGATGATTAAATGAGCTAATAAGGTAAGACTCAGTAAAGAGTAAGTCCATCCATGTTGGCTATTATGTCTTTCATTAGCCCTGGTAAGTGTCCTGAGACAGTGGGACTGAGAGAAAATTTGGACAGGCTTGGGTCAGAAAAAGAAAGTGCTGACTTCTTACCTCCAGAGAATCGTCAGCATTCACCATCCAACAGTCTGTCCAGGTGGCCACAACCAAGAAGCCAGTAGAGAAAAAGGCAAAGAAGCAGGCGGCGTACTGAAGAAGATCCCTCATTTTAGCGAGCAGCCTATCTGGAAGGGACACATGGGCAGCTGCCAGCCCTGGGCCCACTCAGGTGGCTGGAACGCTGTCGGGCTTCTGAGCTTCTACTACCTGGGGATGTGAAAATATCAGGCTTTTACTTTTCCTCACACCCCACTGCAGACGTCTTAAGTTGTGGTCAGAGTAATGCGAACAGGCTGTGACCCACAGAGGGGTCCTGGAGGTCATTATCCAAAGCACCCAGCCTCCAATCAGAAGCCAGGTGAGTCAAAGTGCTGAGTGTGTTTGGGGTGGGGAAGAAAAGGAGACGTGGTAACGTTTTCTGCCCGGACTGTGAGCTGGTGTGAGATGATGGTCACCCGAGGCACGTGCCAGGGCCAAGATGGAGAGAAGGAAGAAGGGTCACACCCCATGCTGACGCCTGTAAGCTGATCTTTCTCAGGCCCTCCGGGGAAAGTGAGCTATTCTCCTCCCCCCTCTGTAAGAAGGCTACACGGTTGACTGCGTGCTATTTTATTATGAGGACTATTTTAATATGCGTTGACTACCTTAAGCTACCAGTGCAACTGTACTAAACAAGTGTTAGCTCCAGGGAATTTGCATTCCACAGTTCTGGGCAGAACAGCCCCTTGAAGGGGTTCCAGGACCTGGCCCCAGGTAGAGCCACAGCTCCTAATCTTGGGGCACCACAGGGTGGGAGGGAGGGCACGGGGCATTTTCATCCAGTCAGCTCTGTGCTGAGATCCTGGCTCTGAAGCTCAGAGGCTGAGAACACTTGGGTTGTGGTTTCTATAATATTGAAGGTATGAATGCCATCTTCATGAGATGATTGTGTGCATTAAATGATACTGTGTTTCTATATCATTTAGAAGAGTATCTGACAACAGTAGCTAAATGGTAAAGATCAACATGGCCAAGAATTCCCTACAGGATTACTTTTCTCCCATGGACCATTGTTTGAATATATGTCCAAAAAATCCTGTTAATGTTAGGAAAAAGGATTTTAAAATAACTGTTTGATACAGCCCAGGCAACTGCAGTTTTACCTATACCTGAGTGGGTATTCTTTTTGGGTATAAATATTCCATAACCAGTAGTCTTTTAAAAATACTTAAAAGAGCATACACACACCATTTTATCATCATCAAAGAGACTTCTCTTAATTACAACACAAAATTCAAGTGACAATGGTAAAAACTGTTTTGCATAGTTCTTAATCCGAGAGAGGGAGATAGAAAAAGAGGGGGTTGGTGAGGAACAGGAGAAGAATTACAAATAGGTCATTACTTTGGGAAGAATCAGCAACTAAGATATTTATTTTAGGAACAGCTCAAGGAAGGATTCTTTTTTTTTTTTTTCTCCAATGTATAAGTGATTGGGAAGGGTAAAAGCCTAAAATCGGTGATACAATATCCTTTGAGGACATATTAAACTAATAAGTTTTTATGACTAAAACTTGTTTTTTTCTCATTTTAATTCACTTGTATTCAAATATATAAATGTAAATTTAAAGGTAAAAAATGCAAAAGTTGATGCAAAACCCTATGTGGACTATAAACCCAATTGTCACCGAAAACAAGGATATATATGTTGACAATAATCATTAATTTATAAGCTGCATTAAAAATGCCTTCAATTTTACTTTAAATTTTATTGACTTATTTTACTTAACAGTTGGGAAAAATAATTTTGGTTTTTAAAATACTCATTCAAAGAATGGAATTACCTATGGTGTAAGGCAGCTACAATGCACACATGCTACTTTGGTGAGTCACAAATCTTTCCCGGTGCCCTAAAATCTAAAATGTTCACGCTCTATTGATCTGGGAGAAGAAACCCATTCCAAAAGCACATAACCCATTACAGGAAAAGTCCCAGACTTAGCAGCTAGCTTTCCACCCCGGGACTTTTCACAATGAACTCTTCCTGCTAACAGTGCACCCAGAGCAATGGGTTTAATATTTCAGTGCACCCTAGAATCTCCAAAGTCACTTGTTATAAATGCAGAAGTGGGGGCTCCAACCTCAAAGATTTGAATTCAAGAAACCAGGCATGGGGGGGCAGGTGTTCATGCATTACAAATGTCTTGTATAAAATTCTGATTCTGAAACACATGATCATGCTTTGAGAGACTAAGAAGAACAGAAGAAAAATCAGCATTAAAACCAGCATACTATTTTTCAGAATCAAATACTATAGATCACAAAGGTATGGAAAGGGAGATGTCAGAATTGCATCTTTGGTACCATCACTTCCCTCCTGAACCAATAGCAGGTCCCAGATCCAGGTATCAGGACTTAATGGAGAAGACAAAGAGAGGGAGCAAACAATGAGTGTGTTGTACAATCAACAAGCAAACACACACATGGACACATGTATCTTGGGAAATCAGATTCTTCCACAGAAAAGGTATAGAATGTAACTTAATTTGTTTAATTCCCCAACTTGTACTGGACATTGTTAATGGTTGTGATAGGGAAAAACTGTACTCTTAAGATGGCTGACCAAACCAGCAAGGGAATTCCAGCCCTCCCGGGTTCTTCTTTCCTACCCCATTTCCCGCATGCACCAAAAGTACCAAGTATGCAGAAGTAGAAGGGTATAAATTTCCCTGCTTGTGCTTGGGGCTCAGACCTTTGGAGAACAACCTCCTCTGAGCCTAGCAGTGTTAAATAAACCTCCAATCCTCCAAAGTCTTCGAGTGCTGCTTGGTTCTTCTGCCAGAATCCAGTCCAGGTTCCGTAACAGTTGAAGGAGGTAGTACTATTCCTGCAACTATAGAACTGTTCCAGAATCAAAAACTTGGTACTTTGGGGAGGCACCTGGGTGGCTCCTCTGCCTTTGGCTAGGTCATGATCTCAGGGTCTTGGGATCGAGCTCCGAATCGGGCTCTCTGCTCAGCAGGGAGCCTGCTACCTCCTCTCTCTCTGCCTGCCTCTCTGCCTACTTGTGATCTCTGTCTGTCAAATAAATAAATAAAATCTTTACCAAAAACAAAACAAACAAAAAACCCTTGGTACTTTTAGAGAATAACACAAGATGAATCAGTTTTCAATGTTATTTCTAGGGTGAGGCCATAATATGAGAGGGGATCTATAACTTAAGGCTGAATTCAGAGTTACCTGAATGGAGTTGTTCACTTCATCCGTGAGCTTGGCTCTGGGCCATTCACTGAAGCTTCTCAAGGAACGGCACCAAGTCTTTCATCGTCCATGTTTTCTGTGTCCCCAGAACCTAGCCTAGACTGAAGTCAGAGTCGTCTGTCCATAAATGTGTGCGGCTCGGAATGGAACTAAACCGGGATTGAGTTGATAAAGCTAACTACGGGAGTCTAGAGCCTGGGCAGAGAGCAAGAGGGATTTGTCTGTATAGGCTTTTGAGGGACTTGTTCTTCTTCTACACCTGCCATCCTCACAGCTGCCTGCACATTGAAAAATCTTCCTTAGAAATGCACACATAGGGGCACCTGGGTGGCTCAGTGGGTTAAGCCTCTGCCTTCAGCTCAGGTCATGATCTCAGGGTCCTGGGATGGAGCCGCATCAGGCTCTCTGCTCAGCAGGGAGCCTGCTTCCCTTCCTCTCTCTCTGCCTGCCTCTCTGCCTACTTGTGATCTCTCTGTCAAATAAATAAATAAAATCTTTTAAAAAAGAAAAAGAAATGCACACACATTCCACCATGAAGTCTTTCCTACCCTGAGTCAGGATAGCACTTCCTTTCTTGGATCCCGGGCACATTAGTTAGAAACGGACAGAGCTTCCTGATGCAGTAGAAACACAAAGGACAATTATCACTGTGCATGTGGCACAGCAATGTTTACAAAATATTTTCAAATGCATTATCTCATCTGAGCCTCAGGAAGACAGCTTTGTTTTATTCACCAGCGCATCCCAAGTGCTGAAAATTCTGCCTGGCATGCAGTAGGTCTTAACAAATACCAGCTGAATTGAATTGAATCTTTCCAGCTCCCACGTTACACAGAAGAGAAAGTAAGGTTGGACTTGGTCTTTCTGAACCCTCTAGGATCCCCCCAGGATCAATCCTAGGCTAGCAGAAGGGGTGCTATGATCTTTACAGCTCCAGAGCTCTCTGTTCTGCACGATCCCCAAGACATTTTGATCCATTCATATACACTGTGTTCCCTGGGGCCCACATTCCTGGCTGAAGCTTTAGAGCCACCGGGTGAGGAGGGAAGTGGTGTCCTCAGCCTAGAGGCTGGGCTGCATGTTAATGAAAGGAGTGCATTGTAGGACAAGAAAGGCTGCAGTTCTCCTGTTGGCCTCTAGGTGGAAGCAGCTCTGCATTTTCGGTTGAGAAAGACAGCAAGTGGTTTTCAGGTTAACTCCGTTGTTTCGGTTAGTGTCACAAACTGTCCCTTCTATCTATGCTCTCTATAATAGTACAAGTCCTTAGAAGAAATAGTTGATTTACACCACAACTTCTGAGTAATCTTGTCACTCATTTTTAATTGCCCAGAGCCCACTGGAAAATCTTACACAGTAAGATCAGTAGCTGTGGTTAAAAGGTCATGCTGACTATAACCGATAGCAGAATAAATCAGTAGTTAAAAGTTTGGACCTCAGAGTCAGGCAAACTCTAGTTCAGGCTAAGCTACTTAACACATGTGAGCTCCTGGGTAAGCTACTTAATTGCCTGCTCAATAAAATGAGAATTATGCATTCTAAGATGACTGTGAGAAATAAGTAACATTTTTCAAGGTTTTAATACCGTGTCTGGAAAGTAAGAAGCAATCAATGAACTATGATATCAGAGTAGATGAGTTGAAACCCCTTTCCCTAGGCATATAGTGAAGTTTGGGAACTCACCCTTCTCCATGGTGACAGGGAAGTGGGACTCAACACATACCACAAGCTGTCTCCAAAACCATCTCCTAATAATTTATCTACTTTCTTGCAGCTCACCTCGTATGATGGCAGGGGTTGGGAGATGCGCGGGCAGGGCTGAAATAGCTGGGCCATTAAGAGTTAAAACATCTCTTTTGCAACCCCTGCCTGGGGTCTCTTGTCTCATTGCGGAGTGTGGTACTTATCATCTAGTGACCTCAGTTGAGACTGAGACTAAAATGTATCCAATTGAGAAACCTATTATACAGGCTTATGTGATGTTAGACTGAATTCTAGTAGTCATCCTAGCTAGATCATGCTGGAATTTGTTGTGTTTCATTCTGAGTACCACCACTTAAAGTCAACTGGAGCCCATCTAGAGGAAAAGCTTCCAGTTAGTGACGTTAGTGAGGAAATTCATAGGCATCTCATATTAGGTATGGCTGCAGAACGTTAGGGTGAAGATAACATTTTAAGTCTAAATAAAGGAGACAGTAAACATGGTAGTGGATTTTAAATAATAGGACAATTGCTGTGTGGGAAAGAAATGATCATCTTCCTGGGATGCTTCAGAGAATGTAACTAAAAGATATTTAAAAGCATAGAAAGGTAGAATTAGATTCAATTAAGGGAAAAATTTCCAAAAATTAGAAAGGACTGAAAGGAAGTGGTCTGTTCTGCTGGGTTCCTTGACATTGAAGGTATTCAAATAGAAGAAGGATCCCCACTGGTAGAGTGTTCATAAATCCATTCATGATGGAATACTTGAGCCCTCCAATGTGGAGAATGCTTGGGAGAGCATGATGTCCTGGAAATTCTATGCTCTTAATTTATCTCTTACCTTACACCTTACCTTAAGCCAAGCCTCAGAGACGGCTCAGTGAATCATTCATCAAAAATCACACCTCAGTTCAGCAGCAGTGCATACACCACTACTCGTCCCGTAACTTATTTCCCCTGGAAAAACAAGACTTCATCACGGTACAGTTCAATCCAGTGTTCAAGGGTGCTTTGGGTGAACCATGCTAGAATAAACCTGGTATCAAAGGTTCCCAGTTTACTCCTTCTCAAGTTAACACGTAATTCAAAAAGCCATCTCGACGTGAAACTTTTCTCTTGGCTGGCCTACGCCCTTGCATATATATCCTTATGTTCAGTATTAAAGGGGTATTAAGTGAATCTAACAGAATCAGGCTTGATCTCACAAGCTGAACTTTTTCCAATTGACTCCAGCACGTTCAATTTGCCATTACTAATGTTTTTTCACCATTTTGCTTTTCATTCTTGTTTTCTCTCCACATATGTTAAGTGTCCATGTACAGAGTCTATTTCAGCTCGTCTTTTTAAATGACAAAGGCTATATGAATGGCAGCTGCTCGGTGTATCCTTAATCCACGCTGGTCAAGGAAACACTGAAATTGTCAAGAAGCTGTAGGAAATGCTCTTATAAACTGTCAGGCTGCGCCCCTGTCCCTACCGCTGGACCCACCCTTACAATCCAGTGGGCTCAATTAATGTACTCTTAGCTCAGCATTCGGGGATGACAACTGCACAAAGAAAGTTCCTATCAAGACAGTGGAGTACTGACTTCTAATTTCATTCAATACACTAGTGCTAAAATGACATCAGTGATAAAACAATGTTATTAAGGGCCTAGAGGTAGGAGGAGAAAGTATAAGATGAAGAAACACTGAGTGTTCTGATATATCCATGGTTCAGTATATGTTTAGGGCAGTACAGAAAAAATAAAGCTGGAGTGGCAGGTTATGGTCACATTGTGGAACATCATCAATTCCAGACTGAAGAGCATGGATTAACTTGTGAATTGTCGAATCAGTGAAAGTTTTAGATGAGAGAGCAAGAGTGATCAAGTAGCAGAGAGACCAAGGAGCATCCCTTTTTATTGCTACCTGTGAATTTAATTCCTATCTGCCCTAATCCTTAGCCTTTAACCAGAGTGATGCCCAGCAACCAGGTACCCCAGGGAAGCAAATATAAACGCCTAGTCAATTAATTATATTTTCAGGAAATTACCTTCACTCTTTCCCTTCCTCTTTGCCCCACATCCCCTCATACCAGTGCTCTGTCTTCCAGTGGCTTCCTAGATTCAGAGCCTTTGGAATTTATCTGTTATTTAAATCCCAGTACTGACCCTTGGACTTGCTAATTAACCAGATCCCCTAGTTTTTAACCTTTGGTTGTCCTCAGGACACAGCTTGTACTCCCCCTCCTGGCCAGTCTGAATAACCTCCTTCCCATCCTGCTCAACTCTGCTCCTTGGGCCCCGCTTTGTATCAGTTAGCTTGTAAGACCTGTTTTCTTCCGCTCACCAGGAAGACACAACTCCATACTTTGATTGGCTCTCTGATTCTTTGGTGTGTGACCTAAAATCCTACTCATTTAGAAACAAATTTGTCAGCCTAGTTCCTTTTTAAAATGTTCATAATTTATCTACACTTTATATGTCCAGCATTATTTTCCCGGTCAGTCTTGAGCTGGAGAAGCACTATGGAGTGAAAAGAGAATAGAAATGCAAAGGACTTGATTGCTCAGGGGGAAGAGAGTGTGGCGGTGGCATTTTGCTATTCCCTCTCCATATCCTATGCTGTGCTCCATGTAAGTGACCATTGCTGGAACCACAAATACCCTGACATTTCCTAACTTATATCTTTGCTTCTTTTGCTTTGTCTTCAGGAATGAACCCCGCGAAACCCCCAAATCTACTTATCCCAAACCTGTCTATTTTTCAGGATGCCTTTTACAGAAAGTCTGTTATTAATGACATGGGACAAAATTTTTCCTTCCTGATATTTTCTCTATACATCTTGTGATGGTTAACTTTGTTATCAACATGAGTGGGTCACAGGGTACCCAGATGTTTGGTCAAACATTGCTCTGGATGTTTCTGTGAGGTGTGTGGGATGAGATTAATACTTAAAGCGGTATACTAAGTAAAGTAGATTGTCCTACTTTAATGCGAGTGGGTCTGATCCAATCCTCTGAAGGCCTGAATAGAACAAAACTAAGCTCCCTCCCAGCAAGACAGAATTCTTTCCATCAGACTGCCTCTAAATTAGGACATTAGCTTTTCCCTTCCCTTTAGACTTGAACTGAAACATTTGCTCCTCCTTCATCTGGAGACTGCCAGCCTTTAGAGGGGAACTATACCATTGGTTCTCCTGGTTCTCAGACCTGCAGACTTTGGACCAATTCTTTGGGTCTCCATCTTATCTATCTATCTATCTATCTATCTATCTATCTATATGGATGAATATATATTTACATACATATATACCCCCCATTATACATATATATGTATGTACATATATATGTATACACATACATATATATACCTCCCATTAGTTCTGTTTCTTTGGACTCTGACTATTAATATACCTCTCAAAAGACAATTATATATTACCCCCTCTTTGCGTGCTCAGTCCTTATCAATACAACTCTTATTCTAGTCATTATGCAAATTTTTTCTGAACCTTTGGTTACTTATGTCTCTGAACACATGTTTATGCTCTTTCTTCTGACTGGGATACTTTTTATTTATTTATTTATTTATTTGCCATTTATTATAATCCTAATCATCCCTAACTGCATGAAGTCTGATTTGATATGGTTAGCTCACTCTCCTCTCCACTGGACTTGTAATCAGTAGCCACATAGGTTAGCATGTTATTATCCAATTTTCTATATGTTAGTTTGATGTCTCCAGATGATTTTTTTAAGAAATTTTTTTAAGGATTGTATTTATTTATTTGAGAGAGAGAGAGAGCATGAGAGGGGAGAAGGTCAGAGGAAGAAGCAGACTCCCCATGGAGCTAGGAGCCCGATGCGGAACTCAATCCTGGGACTCGGGGATCATGACCTGAGCTGAAAGCAGTCGCTTAACCAACTGAGCCACCCAGGAGCCCTCCAGATGATGTTTAACAAAACAAAACTCTCTGGTAGAAAGCGTTAGGCATAAAATTAGGCTTGATATGCAAAAATTAATAAAACATCATTCAAGAAGCTTGCAGTCAAATGGGAAAATAGATAGAACTTGTATTGAAATATATGTTTCTGAAAAATGTTTTGGGTACATAAATGATGGAGAGATTAATATTAATTATTATATTATATTATATTATTATAATTATTAATATTAATCTCTAGGCAATCATTATTATGTCTTCATGGAAGTACTTAATGATAAGTACTTAATGATAAAGTACTTAAGGTACTTAAACAATAAGGTACTTAAATGATAAGAATTTGCTGAACACAGAAGTTGGAAAAATTGTGTTGCTATCAAGGAAACAAAGGCACAAGGGCACATCAATTATTCAGGAATGAGTTTGTGACAATCATCCCATAAGCAAATGGAGCAGGGATTTTTTTTTTAATGTTCCCTGTGCTTTAAATGTTCAACAATGTAGGGTACCTGTATGCCTCAGTTGGTTAAGCATCAGACTCTGGGGTTTGGCTTGGGTCATGATCACAGTATTGTGAGTTCAAGCTCTACATCAGGCTCTGCTCCCAGTGCAGTTTGCCTGTTTCTCTCCCTCTGCTCCTCCCCTTGCTCATGCTCTCTCTCTCTCCCTCTCAAATAAGTAAATAAATAAGATCTTTAAAAAATAAACAAAAATAAATAAATGTTCAACAATGCTGAGTACATTGACTATTACATCATTGTAAAATCTCACATATTGGAGTTGTTTGTTTGTTGAGGAATATAAACTTCCTGGAAAAGAAACTACCTAGTTTTATTGAATTCCAATACATATATGTTGAGTGAATTAATAAATTAATAAATCAGTTCCACGTGTCAGGCATCATGCAGGAAACTCATCAGAGAACAACATATTCTGGTAGGGGAAGGATACCCAATAATATTTATCTCTTAATAGACATTTGCTCTCTGTCAGATAAAGATAAAAGTTTACTATGCACATTCTAAATAAATCTTTCTACAGTGGCCCAGTTAACAGTATAGTTTATTTGGAATATATTTTACATTTCAAAGTCAGGACATTTAGTAGAAAATACTGAGCTAGAATTCCATATATTTGGTTCATCCAAAGTACACTTTAGAATTTCTTAGCTTTTATGATAACGAAGGAGCTTTAACAATTGTCCAGTAAATTTCACCATTGTAAATAGTCGATTTATGTAACTGAGGTACAAAACAAAACTAAATTTCAAGTAAATTTCTTTACCTATGCTTCAAATGAATAAAAGTTCTATATACCAGTTTCTAAAGAACTAATGGAAAGAACTCTCTATCAACTTAGTTATATTTAACTGGATTTCATGAACATTTTCACTTATATTATTTCATTTTGTATTTAAGACATAATTAGAAAGGCATCATATCACCATTTTGCAGATGAGGAAAATAAGGACCATTTTTCAGGTGACTTAACCAAACTGATAGAACCAGAAAGTGGCAGAATCCGAGTTTGGATTTCAGACATTCAAAGGGGAACATAGGCAGGTGTCCAATGGAAACTCTAAAAGCCAACAGAGATGAGTCAGGGAAATAGAAGTCCTTCTGAGAAGATCAAGGCCCACTCACACCTGGCAAATATTCAGGGGGTAGGCTTCTACTCCATCTGGTACCTGGAGTCAAAATCCTGACTCCATAAAATCTTAAAGCTGGATTCAGATGTAAGTTCAATGTAAGATTGCATGGGTAGAATCACAGGGCCTGGCACTCATAAACATTTGTTCATCTTGGTACTACAAAAGCTCTCTACTGAAACTATGAAGCAAGTCACTTTACTCATTTGAATTTATCAGTGAAATAGTTTCAACCAATCTGCCCTCAGGGAGGCAGTGAAATTGAGTGACATCACTCATGCAAGGTGGAAGGCTCTATTGTACTTTGTGTCCTGTTTAACACATTTGTAGAAACATCATAAAGTTCTACCCTCCTTTAGAAAGACTTTCTCTTGCCACTCTGGCCTCTTCCCTCTCTCTCATAAACCGACCCACAGCAATCCTCTTCAATCTTTAAGGAATGTCTCAAATGTTATCTTCTTATGAGTACACTGTGAGGCCCCCATTTGTATGTACTCTGTGCTATGAATTAAAATTAACTCTTGGTTTATAATAATAATATATATTACATATCATGGTAATAATTATTATTATCATTGCAAACATTTATTGAGGGCTTATTACATGACCTAGACTGAGCTCATTGCTTTTCAAATATCATGTCTTTCCATTTTCCCAATGATCAGAAGAGGCCATTTCTATTATAAACCACATGTTATGAGTGAAGAAACAGATGACTAGAGTGATATTTTAAGCTATCCCTGTTTTTACAACTAGTACATATTGGAGCCAGGATCCTGGGTCAGACTGACCCAAGAGAACAAGGTGCTAGTACCCCTGGGTAATATAGACTTCTACCTTACATTAGCACCATATTCTTTCCTACTAGATCACTGGAAACCCATGATTAAAATCAGAATACTATCTTGGAGATAATCTTTTTAGCCAATTTATTTTGCAGATGAAGAAAATAAGACTCCAGGAAAGTATCTCAACCAAGGTGATACAATTGTTAATGAGACAGATAGGACCCAAACCTTTTCCATTTGTCACTTTCCACCATGCCTGTAAGTTCACAAGGGCATAGAGGCACCTCCTCATCCTTTTACCACCTGCACACACACCATCTCACAGCAAATGACTAAAAGTTAAATTTTATTGGATTATTTTGTAATCAAAGATCACTAATTTAGGGGCACCTGGGTGGCTCAGTGGGTTAAAGCCTCTGAGTTTGGCTCAGGTCATGATCCCAGGGTCCTGGGATCGAGCCCCACATCGGGCTCTCTGCTCGGCGAGAGCCTGCTTCTTCCTCTCTCTCTCTCTGCCTGCCTCTCTGCCTACTTGTGATCTCTGTCTGTCAAATAAATAAATAAAACCTTAAAAAAAAAAGATCACTAATTAGAACACACAGAGATATCAGTAGATTATGGTTGTTAATGGCATACATCAAATGCAGACTATTAAGTGATGTTCTTGCATAGGTAAGGAGATTTAAATAGATGATCGAAACATTGGTGGACAATGTTTTGTTTATTTTATTATTTTTTTAAATTTTATTTTTTGCCAGATGTCAACTAAATTGATCAACCAAGTTCCACTAAGCCAAACTGATTTACAGGGATGAAACTAACTAAAAGTGATATGACCAAAAATGGGACCTAGGAGTAAAAATTCTTATAGTTAGGCGACTAAACATGTGACCTTGCATTTTAATGAAATGTTCCAACCACAAAATTCAAATGTGAAAGAAAATTTCCTTAGAGATCAAATGCATTGGCAATAATTCATTGATACCTCCTTTACCTCACTGCACTCCTCTACCCACCAAATGTTCTCATTATCAAGAGAAAATGCAAATTATTTAGCATGCATGCAAGATCTTTCCAATATGACCCTTGTCTTCTTCTCTAGATCCACCAACTATGACCCCCTAATATACATGCAGTTTCTTTGATCCAATAACACTCTCTGGTTTCTGGACAAAGCCTTTTCCTCTCTCTGAATGTCCCTTCCCTTCCCCTTTGCTCACCACTTTACTAACTAGTCTTCCTCCATCTGGATGTAGGTTTCATTATTTCATAGGTGATTCATTTTTAAAACTGATCATCAGAATCACCTGAAGAGTTGTTATCAAAAAGCAGATACACAGAGTGATTGTGATTTCCAGGCATCATAAGTTCTTACAAGATCTCTGGGAGATTTTGGGAAAACACTGCCTTAGACTCCATAGAGCCCATATTTTCCAATGGCATCCTTTAACAGACTGTAATTGTGTCTCTTCCCCGAACCAGGTTGGGAGCTCCTTATTGGCAGAGACGTGCCTTCTAGATCTCTAACACCAGCTAGCATTACGTTATTAATCAAGGTTGCATGAATAAGCGAAGTTGGCAAATCATCGGCTTTTTTCCTCAACATGTTTCCTATGCCTACAGTATAAGCATATTTATTCCTTTATTTTCTGATAAGCTTTTCAAATCATCGTGGTTAAAGCTGATCTCTTCTTACTATATATTGCCATGGTAGATATATTTTTTTTTAATTCAATTAGCCAACTTATACTACATCATTAATTTCAAATGTACTTACAGTACATAATTAATTTCAACTTATAGTACATCATTAATTTTGATAATTTATCAGTTGTGTATAACAGTCAGGGCTCATCATATCATGTATCTTTATGGTAGATACTTTTGTTTGTTTTTCTCTTGCAACACTTTTTAGCCTGAGCTATATTTATGTATTTGGGCATCTCTCTCACTGAGTTCTGAACTTCTGAAGTCAAAGTCTTTTCAGTTTTGTGATTCTTTCAGTAATCATCAACATACACCATTCATACTTGCTGAATTAAAGCAAAATTTATATTTATTTAATTTTCTAAATTTTCTAATCTTTCCTATCACTGAGGGTCCCAGAATAAAATCCTTATGCCTGCATAAAATGCAACACTCCACAGAAATGCATCTAATTATCTTCAGTTGATCTCATATATCAAGGCTTTTGATTATCAAACAAAAATCTAGGACACAACACACGTGTGTGTGTGTGTGTGTGTATACAACAGGAAGAAAGATGAGGTTTCAGAAGGTAGGAGTAGGACATAACTAGCACAAGGATACAAGATTTGTCATCATAAATAAATCTGTAGTTGGTTTCTGAGAAAATTTATTCTGAAGTCAGTGATGTGTATTAGTTTGCAAATTGTGCCTCAATCACCCAACTCCAATGTCCCTTCAGTTTCATGCTGTCTTCTGTAGGACTTACCAGTAAAAGCAGTACACAAGAACTGGATGTGATGCTTGGCAAGATGAAGTTGGTGGTTCCTGGAATTATTGTCCCCAAAGTGATGATCTAAAATCCAGATACAGGATCAACAGAGACAGAAATTTAGAGTTGGGTAACTTACCAGGGATTAAAAAAAGAAGAATAGAAAAACTAAGGCAGGGCAAGAGTGAAGAAATGGACAAGGATTAAAGAAGGCAGACAACCAGAGGAAGATAACAATCGAGTTGGAAAAGCTAAATCTTTTAGAAATGGAAAACCTAGTGAGTGTTCATATTTAATTAACCCACAAATATCTTGTTGGGTAGAGGAAAGACTCTTAAAATAAATAAATTGGAATCAACTATAAATGCTATACACATAAATGATGAATGAACAAATGTACAGAAAAACATCTGGATCAATTTATGTATATAATTTTAAGTAGTGTCATCATACTCTATTCTTTCAACCCTCTGCCATCCTCCTAGGGCAGACATGTCTAATTCTCTCAAATGTAACTGGGCTCCAGCACACAAACACACACACACACACACACACACACACATACACACACACCTGGTTTCTTCCTTTATGAGACCTGTTTATGTCTAGAACATTCCCTCTTACTCCTGCCATGCGGGTCTTTCAGCTGAGCTCCTACAATAGCCAATGGCTTTCTCTAGTAAGACCCAACTATAATGAGGCTACACTCATAGCTTTGACATTCCAAAGAACCCAGAAGTTGAAGCAAAATTAAATGCCAAGTCCGTAAAACAAAATGAAACAGCCTAAATCCCCTTGGTCAGTTAACATTTGCAAAAATGCTGTCAGTGAGTTATTAAGCAAACACTATTTATTTGACCTTCACAAATTGCATGTGAAAGGCAAAGGTAGGACTGCTTATCATTTATCCTAAAGTGCATCTCACTATCTGGAGTTTGAGCAACCTTTCTGAATATACAAAAATGACAGGGGTTAGGTGTAGGAAAAAAAGAAACAGATATACAGCCCTTCACAATAAGACATAAGGTATCTTTGAAAGTTTTGGAAGCATATGTCCCTCTTTAAAAATAAATATACGTGTAGTCCAAAGACCTACAAATCAAACACTATTGAAATTTATTTAACTATATCCTATTTGCTCTCTTCACTTTGAAGATGCCAAATGCTAAGATAGACCTAATTGATCTGTGCTTATGTTCTTATTAATGACCCTTAAAATTAGAGCGAATATAGTATTAGAACTTAGCATACAGTACATGTAAAATTTTAAAAATTCTGTTATGTATTGCTTTTAAACCAAAAAAGACTCTTCCTTGTTTATTTTAACAACTGCTATTATTTGTTTGTTTGTTTGTTTGTTTAATAAATGAGTGTCAGCTGAAAAATTAAGTCCAGTAAGTGATGTGCCTGGAACTAGCTAGATGAGTCAGTATCTGAATGTGGAGTGAATTCATAGATCTTGCATGCTGAACTCCATGTGCTGTATGAATTAGGTTCAACCACAAGAGGTTTGTTTTCCAAACAGATGGCCAAAAACGCGCCCAGTCCTGCAGAGTGATGAAGAATGGAGTGCTTTGGGATGTTAGAAAGGTCAGGAGGAGAAGCAAGTAAACAATCAGCTTGACACTCCTTTGGATGGCATCCTTCACAAGCTGCCAACTTTTTCTGAGCTAAAGCAATTCATAATCCTTATTGATAATTTATACATTTGGCCTTGTACACATTAAAGTTCTCCAACTCTGCCAAAGTGGAAACTACAAAAAAAAAAAAAAAAAAAAAGCTACTGTCAGTGTTGGAGGGAAAATAAAGAAAGAAATCCCTATTGCTGTTCCCAGTGATTCATGGCCCCACCCCTCACATGGTAGACCAGACTAGATTTTTGGTTTCTGGAGTATTTTACTTGCTTTTTGATCTCTTTAGAACCGTTCTATGCCTAAGTTCCATGATTCTAGGAGATATATCATAACAAGCTCCAATTCTGCTGCCTAAAATCCCTACTCTTACTTTTACCACCCATAAGGGAAGACAAGTATCTAAGACAGCCCATGAGAAGTTTCTTCTTACAAAAAAAGAAAAGGGGGAGTCAGGTGTTTCCTAACAAGTAAGGTGGGGCTTTAATTGCAGGGGAAATGTTTAAGGATTTCTCAAATCCCCTACCAGACTAACAAAGAAATACTCTGCCTGTCTTATATTTTTAAAGTTTGGGTGAATTTTGGTCTGTCATGGATTGATTCTGAATAACTAATAATATATTTTCTATTTCACTCCTTGGTTCTGAAGAATTTATTCATAAAGAAAACATGTTGCTTGAGCACTGTACTAGATATTGAACAATCAAAGATATTTAAGAGTTTGTTTTTTAGGGGCTCACAATCTACCTTGAGCACAATAGCTTTAGGGCAATGTAAAGTACTTAAATGCCAGGAATTACAACTATATTTGAGGATTTGAGGCATATATACTACCTAAGAAGTTCAGAAAAGGAGAGTTTCCCTTAGAAGTTTATACTAAAAAACAAAATTCAGTCAGCATTTCTTTCCTTAAGCTTGTCAAGCAGATTAGAAATCAGGGACTGCATTTCTTTTTCCTAAATAAGTCACTCCTAAAAATACAACATGTTCTAATGTCCATATGCTTAATGAAATCATTTTTAAACTGCTTCTTTTATCATAACTATGAAGTAAGAATTTGCTAGTTAATAGGCTCGGTGACATTCTAGAGATGGAGGTAGGTTATGGATGAGGAACAAGGAACGAGATGCATAAAGTCTCTCAAAGACCCAGGTTTTACTCTGGAAAACAGCATGGAGGTTCCTCAAAAAATTGAAAATAGAGCTACCTTATGACCCAGCAATTGCACTACTGGGTATTTACCCTAAAGATTCAAACGTAGTGATCCGAAGGGGCACATGTACCCGAATGTTTATAGCAGCAATGTCCACAATAGCCAAGTTATGGAAAGAACCTAGATGCCCATCAACAGATGAATGGATAAAGAAGATGTGGTATATATATACAATGGAATACTATGCAGCCATCAAAAGAAATGAAATCTTACCATTTGCGACGACATGGACGGAACTAGAGGGTATTATGCTTAGCGAAATAAGTCAATCGGAGAAAGACAACTATCATATGATCTCCCTGATATGAGGAAGTGGAGATGCAACGGGAGTGGGGGTTAAGGGGGTAGGAAAAGAAAAAATGAAACAAGATGGGATCGGGAGGGAGACAAACCAAAAGAGATTCTTAATGTCATAAAACAAACTGAGGAGGGTGGGGGGAAGGGGGGTTGGGAGAGGGTGATGGGGTTACCCTATATGTTTAAATAAAAATAAAATTTAAAAAAGACCCAGGTTTTAGCCCCAACTCAGAATATGGTCATTATTTTAGGAAAAAAACATTTCACTACTTTTAGTCTTATTTTCAAAGTATGGGGAGAAAAGGAAGGGGGCTCTCAGCTTCTTAAAAGTTTTATTTTATTTTATTTTTTCAGTGTTCCAAGATTCATTGTTTATGCACCACACCCAGTGCTCCATGCAAAACATGCCCTCCTTAATACCCACCACCAGCCTCACTCATTCCCCCATCCCCTTCCCTTCCAAAACCCTCAGATTGTTTCTCAGAGTCCACAGTCTCTCATGGTTCATCTCCCACTCCAGTTTCCCCAATTCATTTTTCCTTTCCTTCTCCTAATGTCCTCCATGTTATTCCTTATGCTCCACAAGTAAGTGAAACCATATGATAATTGACTTTCTCTGCTTGACTTATTTCACTCAGCATAATCTCCTTTAGTCCCAGATTTCCTAAACCCTCCAGCTGCCAAGCAGAGGACACTGAGAAATAGAGTTACTGGGCTGGTAATGTCAGGGATGAAAGGGTAAAACAAAACCAAGGGTTGAATTTTGAGGTTCCTGCAGATATCAGCTTGCACAGTAAGATCTGAGATGCTGGTGGAAACACCAGTGGTAAGAAAGTTGATGCTAATTACGAGGAAGTAGGAGGTAGCAGGATGGGGCAGGAGGGCAGGAGGTAGGCCCTGGCAGGCTGAATAGATATAAGCCACCTGCATCAGGTAGACTTTGATACCTACAGCAGACCTTTGCCAATCCCGGGTTTTATGTTTCTCTTTAAGGAAAACAATGGAGGAAAGCTAATTTACAGATAATTGTTACTTGCCAAGGACCATATTATGCACTTCCATAAGTGCTAGGTCTTTAATGCTACTTTGCTTTTGAGGAAACAGGTTCAGAGAATGTTGGTAAGTTGTTCCAGGTTTAGGGACCATGAAGGAGCTTGATATCCACCCTGAAAAGTTCTGGTGATGAGCCCTTTGGCTGACAGTGAGCCTTGCCTTTTTTTGGTAAAGCTTTTCAAGTCTTTAGGATGAAAAGGGAAAAAAAAACCCTCTGAATACTGTCCAAATAAAAGATCTTTCATTAACCAGGCTTCAAGTACAGTAAGTACTGTCAGGATACAAGTTATGGGGAATTGAGGAAGGCTGAGATGTAGGGCCTGGGACCTAGAGATGAAATGGATGCATTTCACACTACAGCAGGTGTTCAGAGCCAAACAAAATACTCTGAGATATTAAGGCAAACAGCTCAGGAGGTAGAACACAGAAAAGAAAGACCAGTGACCACAGATAGGCAGCAACCCAGCCAGGTGGATGTTCTGGGGCTGCAGGCTTATGGGCTCCAGTGTCAGAAAGTCTGGAAGCTGGCAACATAAACAACAAAGGAGAATGGCAGAAGGTTGAGGGCAGATGCCTGATATGGAACCAGGGTTCAAAAGTAGGAAAAATCCCTGCTGCCAGTTGAATTGGACAGAATTGCAGAGTGCTCTATCCAGTAATTAACAAATTAACAATTATATCTTTTGCACCTACTGAATTTAAGGTGTTATGGCCTAAGATTATATCAGCGAAAACAGCAGGCAAAAATGCTTACCTTCATAATTTACTTTCTACTAGAAGAGGGAAACCAGCTAGGAATTCAGGTACCAACAAACAAGGCAAGAGCATAACTTTAAGAATAGGTATTGGGACGCCTGGGTGGCTCAGTTGGTTAAGCGGCTGCCTTCGGCTCAGGTCATGATCCCAGCGTCCTGGGATCGAGTCCTACATCGGGCTCCTTGCTCGGCAGGGAGCCTGCCTCTGCCTGCCTCTCTGTCTGCCTGTGCTCGCTCTCTTTCTAACTAATAAATAAATAAAATCTTAAAAAAAAAAATTTTTAAAAGAATAGGTATTAGTAGGCAAATTGAGAACATCGAAGAGTCTGACTCAATCTTTCTGCCTGAACTATTAGCTTATGATTTATAAGCTTTCTTCTTAATGAAGAAACACTTGGTCTCAAAGCCTGGAGTAGCACTGAACCTACAAATTTTCTAGTTTGGAGGGGTAGAATAGCAGAAGAGTTACTGATGGTGTCAGAGGATATTTTAAAGAAATTATTATGGACAAATGTAACCCCTCTAACATGTATATAGTTTATTCATATCTACATGATTACCTATATGAGAATACTTATGTCCACAACAGAAATTTATGCAGATTCCACATTACACAAATCTTGTTTATCATTCAGATCACAGTCTTTGTGAATTATGTTCCTGCAAATAGTAGTGTACAACTTGAATGGCTATATCTAGCAGCCCTAAACTATTTTTTAAAATTTTTATTGACATATAATGTATTATTAGCCCCAGGTCTGTGAATCACCAGGTTTACACAGCACTCGCCATAGCACATACCTTCCCCAATGTCCATAACTCAACCACCCTCTCTCTACCCCACTCCCCCCAGCAACCCTCAGTTTGTTTTGTGAGATTAAGAGTCTCTTATGGTTTGTTTCCCTCCAGATCCCATTTCATTTCATTTTTTCCTTCCCTAACCCCCAAACCACCCACTTTGCCCTTCAACTTCCTCATATCAAGCAGACCATATGATAATTGTCTTTCTCGGATTGACTTATTTCGCTCAGCATAATATCCTCTAGTTCCATCCACGTCGTTGCAAATGAAAAGATTTTATTTCTTTTGATGGCTGCATAATATCCCATTGTATATATATATATACCACCTCTTCTTTATCTAGCATTTGTCAATGGACACTTAGGTTCTTTCCATAGTTTGGCTCTTGTGGACATTGCTGATATAAACATTTGGATGCACATGCCCCTTCAGATCACTACATTTGTATCTTTACGGTAAATACCCAGTAGTGCGATTGCTGGGTCTTAGGGTAGCTCTATTTTCAACTTTTTGAGGAACCTCCATACAACCCTAAACTTTTACCAAGAGCTTTAATGATTGGTATTAACTTGGTAGTGGTGTTAAATAAGACGTTGGAGACTAAAATCATTCATTAAAGTAGGTTTGCAAAAATACTAAGTCACATTAACCCATTTAAATTAACTAGGATGTTCGAAAGTGAATAGCTAAGATACAGCATAGAGAAAATTTCATAATTATTCCTTCTCCTAGTTAAAGGAGGAATTTTCAAATTAAATAAAAATAGCAGACAAAGCAAGACCTCCACGTGACTTTCTATGTGTTTTTTTTAAAACACATCTTTCAGTCTTAAAGACTTATAAAATAGCAGAGATAGAATATCACATTAGAGATTTCTAAAAGAGAAATTTCTAAATTTCTAAAAAAAGAACAAGAGATTTCTAAAAGAGAAAGATGCCTTTCCAGACTTATGTAAGTACAAGTACAGCTCTAGATTTGGAAGCCATGTTTCCTGTAAGGCTTATTTACTGCTCTGTCCATCTCCATGATACTGTCATTCCTTCATACAGAAGAACATCAGCTGTGTAGGGTGAAGGGAGATGTTCTCTGTATGCCTATGGTTTTCTCAGGATATAAATTTTGCTTTGAAACCTTGTCCTAATTCTGACTCAGTTCATAGAATCATTACAGGTTTCATCTACCCACACCTACATTTATTTGAGCAAAGGAAAATAACATTTGGTTTTTCTTCCAACACACAAGTCTCAACAAAGCCAAAGATGGTTTAGTCATTTTTCTAGCCATTCTTTCTTAAGATTTCATTTATCATAACAAGCCTGAGTCACCATTTTCCCAAAAGACAGGCAGAAAGAAGGAAATGATAGAATGATTATTATAACATAGAACTCAATAAACAAATTAACATATTTATCTTTATCAACAGGAAGAGACATTCATAATTAATTTTTTCAGATTATTTATTTATTTATTTGACAGACAGAGATCACAAGTAGGCAGAGAGGCAGGCAGAGAGAGGGGGGGAAGAGGTTCCCCGCTGAGCAGAGAGCCTCATGTGGGGCTTGATCTCAGGACCCTGGGATCATGACCTAAGCCAAAGGCAGAGGCTTTAACTCACTGAACCACCCAGTTGCCTCTCATAATTAATTTTTAAATGATAAAAAGCTAATTACTAAGTAGTAAGGACTAATTTTGTATGTATGATTTTTATTAGAAAAAGGCTAGGATAATTTATATCAGAATTTAAATAGTCAAGAATTTTCTCTGATATATTTTATATTATTTTAATAGAGTAAGTAGTTTACTTATCTAGATTTTCTAATTTCTCTACAATAAATATTTATTGTATAATAAACATGATAGAATGATCAAATAATAGAATTTTTCACTTTATGTATCCTCATGAAATGTAGAACTACAGTTAAAGAGCACTTTTATGCATCCAGAGTCCATTTACTGAGCAACTACTATAAAAATCTGACCTATACACAATTTCACTTGAACCTCCTGGTAAATTTTGAGTCAATTAAAAGATATGCTTGCACTGGGACCAGAAAGAAAGGCAAAGATATAGTCAGGAAGAATGGGACTGTAGTATTAGCCTGACTTTGGGACTGGCTCCTCAAAAGCAATCAGTCTCTGGGGAAGGGTCTAAATTAGAGAGTGGCATATGGCAGCAGGATGTGCTACTCCGTAGAGGCAACCTAAATGAGGAGAATGACAGTGTTATAAAGAAGATAGTTCATCTGTCAAGAAGCAAGAGTCAAGATGAAACAATCCAGAGAAAGGGAAAAGAGAATCAAGTTGTCAAGATCTATGACCAGGTTCTTGAGAGCTATAGAATCTAGGATACTTTATAAGACAGCTCTTCATGCTCTAATAATACAATATAAGCACAGATGATTGTTAAGGATTTTTGTTTGTTTGTTTTGGTAGCAAGTCACAGAAAACTCAAATCAAGCTAGTTTAAACAACAAAAGAGTTTGGTCGGCATGCCTAAGTGCAAAGACACAGAGGCTCCTGGCTCTGTTCTCCACAATTCTTTATGTTCTACCATCTTCAAGAATGACAGCTTTGTCTTCCAAATGGTTTTCCTCATCCTGGCAGAATGGCTCCAACACTCACATACACACAATTCACCATGTAGGGGATAGGAGACTCTTGATGTACTAAAATCCCCAATAAAAGTCCTGGAAGCTACTCTGAATGGACACACTTGGATCAAATGTCCTACTCTATTCTTATTACTGTGGCAAAAAGAATGAAATGCACTGATTGGCTCAGTTTAAATTATTGCATCAGGTATTCACTGCTGTATAATAATTATACCAAAACTTAGTACCTTCAAACAACAAATCTTTGTTCCCATGGGTCAGGAACACAGGGTCAGTTTAGTTGGGTGGTTCTGACTTAGGATCTCTTGTGAAGTCAAACCACTGAACAGCGCCAGAGTCTTATGATGCCACATGATGGGAAGCTTGTACTTCCACAACACTGGTGGTGACGGGCCCCAGTTCCTCACTGGTTATTGGTTGAACACTTCAGATCTTCATTATTGGGGTCTATATTATTATAGGTTGCCTGAGTGTCCTCATGACATGGCAGCTGGCTTCCCACAGACTGAATGATCACAGAGACAGAAAGAGCTCCCAAGAAAACAGCTGCAATCTTTTTATAACCTAATCTGAAAAATATCATTAATCCTGCCAAATTCTATTGGTCACACCAATTGATGCCAGTAAAATGTGGGAAGGGACTACACAAAGTGTGAATACAAGAAGAGCAAGATTTTTGAGGGTTATTTTAGAGGCTGGCTACCACAGCCTTGTTCACAACTTGGCAGCTACAAGCTGTACTGGCTTCCGTAACACTGCATGAGAACCCAACATAAATTAGACTCCACTGTGTTCCCATGTAACATTATTTCTAATGAATTATAAAAAATCCCACAATGAAGTGGGTTTGAGGGCCAGAAAATTTCAGGCAACAAAACTAATAGGCTTCTTTTGAGTAATACAATCCTTTCACAACAAAGTATTTTGTAGGTCCTGTTTTCTGAGGAATAGTCTGACATATATTAATTGGGCATTTGGAGAAAATTTTCATCTTGATTCTCCTCTAATCCTAATATTGACTCCTTGCTTAGTCAAAAAGCATGCATTAAATGTCCCCACTGGAGAAATTCACACTGGAGTAGTAGTTTTGAGTCTCTGGTTCACTGGCCAAATTTCCTTATGCGATAAGTTTCATCTGGTGTATGGTTAAATTTCTGAGGGAAAATAATTAATGCTATAATTTCAAGTCTTAAGTATCATCAATTTTCCAAAAGGTCACAGGATAGAAAGATTGTTTTATGGAAGTATTAATTATATATATTATCTTGCTTTCTATATCACTCTACAGTTTCACCATGCACTTTTATATCCATCATCAACTACAAGCTTTTATATTTATCAGGACAAAAAGCATTTTTCTATCATAAATAAAAAAGAAAAATCTTTACTTTCAGAATGACAAATGAATCTTTCTAATCAAAAGGAAGCAGGATATCAAAGATAGTATTCATGAAAGATAAGAACTTTAAAATAACCCATGTTTTCAAATTTTTATTTCAAATAATAATTTTGAACGTTTATATTTAATCCTGTTTCTTGAACACTCCCACATCCTGTCCTGAAGCAATTATAAGGCCTTGGCAACTCTCAGACATTCTTATTTTTGGAGGCTCTGTCTTACATCGTATCGAATATAGTGGAAGCTGTGGTGTGTTGTCCAAATTCCCTTGAAGAATAAGTCATTCTTTCTCCCAAGTGTCTGGGAGTGTTGGATACTGTTGGATCACAGCTGAGATCCTCTTCCAAGTACTGCTCTCAGTTTTAGGGAGCTTCCACCTAAGCACATACTCCCTCCTGGGAAACAACTCATATATCAGAATGTAGAGAAACAAAGTCATGGCTCTCTGCCCTAATTTGGGACAACTCTGAAAGGTTATTCTAAATCAAAAGCTTTGCATGGAATTGACCAAATCTTTGTTGCAAGTACATAAGAGTTCAACTTCTCATTGTCTCCAATCTTGCCTCCTCACCCTCTTACAGGTGTGTACTAATGAGCACTTCTGACTAAATCTGTTTCCAGATCTCCATCTCAGAATCTTTTTTCCAGGGAAGTTGACTTAAGACTATTGGTATTCAAAGTGGGCTTAAGAAACAGATTTTAAAATGTGAGTTTAGAAGCCAGATCATTTACCAGTAGAGTATTCATAGCCATTGGTGTGCTATATTAGTGAAATAAACAAAAATTTCGCCGACTAGTAATCTGGAGAGAATAATGCTGGAATGGAATATCCTAATGGTGTAATATGTCAGATAAAGGGAAAAAAGAAAAAAGGAAGAACTAAAGTGATAGTTACCTTTTTAAATTATCAACTTAAAGTAAAAGTGCCAGTATATAAAAAATTTCTTATCTACCATAGCTGGAGAGCCAGTCAGAGCAGTCCCAGGGCTCAAGAGCTCTATAAAAAGTGTTGAATTGCTGTCTGGCACATCTGCTATGACAAAATCAAAGCCCAGATTGGGAAGGAGTAGTATCCTTCCATTTGCAATGAGAATAACTGGGTTGATGCATTTGAAAACTTTAACCCCTCAACATAAATCCCCTACTCCTCCAGGTGAACAAATAGTCTTTCCCCTACTTTATTTTTTTTTAAGTTTTTTTAAAGATTTTATTTATTTATTTGACAGAGAGAGATCACAAGTAGGCAGAGAGGCAAGCAGAGAGAGAGAGAGAGGAGGAAGCAGGCTCCCGCCAAGCAGAGAGCCAATGCGGGACTCAATCCCAGGACCCCAAGACCACAACGCGAGCCGAAGACAGAGGCCTAACCCACTGAGCCACCCAGGCGCCCCTCTTTCCCCTACTTTAGAGCTATGTAAAGGCCTCTTTCTTGCAAGACAACATATATCCTCCCCACCCTTAAATATAGCTATACTTGTCCTCTAGATTAATAATTAGAGTTAACTAATAATATAACTTAGCAGGGAAAACTGGACCTGATAAGGAATAAATGAACACTTGTTGACATTGCTAGACCTAGCCAAAATACAATGGTAGGAGCTGGGAGAGTACGTAGAGGATTAGGACCTAAGAGTGCTAAATGAAGGCAAGTGGGCAGAAATCAAAGCTGTGTAAGGAAGTGTTGACTGATATAGGATCACTCTTCTGTGATACAATATTTAATACTCAATCAAGAATTGTGGAAAAGAGTATTAATAAGATTCTTAGATGGCTCCTAGTACCCCAGGGAGAGAGATGGCTCATATTAGGTGAAGTGGAAATACTAGAACTCTTATAAAGTATGGTAACAGGAGATATCAAGAGGCTCAAAGAAGTGAGCATGCCAGAATGGATATGCCACCTAAGGCCAGAAACCCACTGCGAATTATTTTCTATGGAAGGCCCAAAATATGCTCCATTTACCAGCACAACAAAAAATGCAATGGTGAATGAGGTATCGCTATGGTTGATATGGGGGTAAGTGTCCTAGTAAAAGTCCTGGTTTCCAGATCTGAGCCACTTTCCAAGACCTGAACCCATTGGTTAAAGGAGCAAAATGAGAGACAAGGTTCCAGTGAAGAAAAACCTAAAAATATTTGGAGACCTGTCATATTAGTGAGGTTCTGAGGAATTCTGTGATGTGTGACTTACTAAGACTCCTCACAACAAATACTGACAAGCCTCTTTTAAAGGGCATGTTTCACATTTGAGAATACTTTGACTTACTTATCAGGTGATACACAAGGCTGCCAACTTTGAGTGGTCCCAGAACAATAAAGGGTTCTGTAGCTAATCTAGGCTATTGTCCAGGCAGCCTTTGCCACTTGAGCCATATGACCGAGTAAATCCTAATGTTACTAAAAGTATGATTAAGTCCCAGTAAGAAAATCACAATTTAAGTCCCTAGATTTATGAAGCAAGTTCTAATGCAAGGCCATACATGTCATCTATAGCACAGAAATAAACAACATTGGGGGAAATAATCCCTGGGGCCTGGTAGAGATGGAGTATCTATCCACAGGACAACAACAACAACAAAAATCTGACCAGAGCTATCCATCATGAAATATATTCTATCAGAACCACAAAGTCATAAGATCAGGCATGTCAACAATTTGTTGTTAGATAGAAGACATGCATTAATATGGTAATTAACAGAGCCAGAATTACATAAACAAATGGTCTGGACTCTTAAGTCATACTTGCCTGTACTACAGGTCCCTCTTAGCCAAAATTATGTTCACATAGGGGCTTCTCTATATCTGGCTGGATGAAACAGGACCAAAAAAAAAAAAACCACACACATACTTGGTTTATATATAGTCTGACTTAATGTGTGGTGAAAGCTAAAGATGGGCAATTTCACACTATAGCCTCACTCAGGGCAGCACTAAAAACAGCAGTGAGGAAAAATCCTCCTAGTCAGAACTTCAGGTGGTACAACTGATCACTCACTGTGTGTGATAAGATAAATAATTCTTAATAAGAACATTCACAAATTCAAGGACAGTGAAAAATATTTGGCCAGGAGACTGGAACAAAGATTCAGTTTGGGAAAAGGAGGTCTAGGGAAGAGACATGTACTTAGGTCTATGGGCCCGGCACAAAGTGTGGTCTTTGGATCACATATTAATGCCCAGGAGAGAGCATCCACTACTAAAAAAGCACTGAACATGGGCGCCTGGGTGGATCAGTTGGTTAAGCATCTGCCTTCAGCTCAGGTCATGATTCTAAGACCCTGGGACCACGTCCCACATCCAGCTCCCTGCTCAGTGGGGAGCCTGCTTTTCCATCTGTCAATCCCCCTGCTTGTGTTCTCTATCTCATTCACTCTCTCCTTTAAATAAATAAATAAATAAATAAATAAATAAAATCTTTTTAAATATTTTTAAAAATAAGCACTAAACAACCAAACAATTGTTGAAACCAACCAGTAAGTAAAAATTATTTGCAGATGTAGCCCCAGCTCAACTCAACTCTTAAGACAAATCTAACTCATCAGCACCTTACCTTAATTGCCAGATAGGAAAGAAACAAAACAAAAAGATTATACTTTGGTCTTCACTGTTCCTTTTCATTCACAACATATGAAATATAAGTAAAAAATAATTAAAAAATATAAAACAGTCAATGAAGTAAAAACTTGTGACTAATAATCAAAAGAAGACACAGTTTACAGAAGCAATCCCACAAATGACCCAGATCTAATTATTGGAATTAGCAAAGACTTTAAAACAATAATTAGAAAAACAAAACAAAACAAAAAAACAATAATTAGAAATGTAAAGCATTTACAGGTAAAGATAGATATAACATAGAGAAAGAGAAATGCAAATTCTAAAAGGAACCAAATGGAAAGTTTATAACAGAAAAAAATCTGAAGTTACAGTTGGATGAGCTCAATAGGAAATTGAGCAGCAAAAGAAAAAAAATAGTTAACTTTAAGATAAGTCAATGAGAAAACGTAAGACTGAAACAGAGAGAAAAAAAGATTGGGGTGGGGGTGAGGATTAGTGGCCTGTGGGTTATAAAACGTGATGTAACATGGTTGTAACTGGAGTCTCAGGAGGAAAGGGGAGAGAAATTGGAAGAAAAAAATACATCTAAAAATTGTTGCTCAATTTTTAAAAATTTGATTAAAAATATTCATGTACACATCCAAAAATTCCAATAAACCCAGGCAGGAAAAATACACATAAAAGCATACCTAGACACGTTTTCAATGAAAGCCAAAAATAAAGGGGAAAACTTGAAAGAAGCCAGAGACAAAGAAAAAAAATAAAGAAAGAAACAGAAAACAGCATGTAATGTATAGGAAATCAGAAGGGATAAAGAAGATATGGTCCATATATACAATGGAGTATTATGCCTCCACCAGAAATGATGAATACCCAACTTTCGTATCAACATGGATGGGACTGGAGGAGATTATACTGAGTGAAATAAGTCAAGCAGAGAGAGTCAATTATCATATGGTTTCACTTGTGGAGCATAAGGAATAACACGGAGGACACAGGGAGATGGAGAGGAGAAGTGAGTTGGGGGAAATTGGAGGGGGAGATGAACCATGAGAGACTGTGGACTCTGAGAAACAAATTGAGGGTTTTGGAGGGGAGGGAGGTGAGAGGTTGGGTGATCTTGTTGGTGGGTATTATGGAGGCTACATATTGCATGGAGCACTAGATGTGGTGCATAAACAATGAATTCTGGAACACTGAAAAGAATTTTTTAAAAATTAAAAATTCAAAAAAATAAGTAAATGAGATAGTGCATACCTAGGTGCTTGAATAATAATGGATATTTCATAAAGCATATAAAGACTGTGAGCTCTTATTGCTTATTAAGTTACTTGCACATAGTAGACACTAAGTAAATGTTGGCTGAATGAAAGAATGAAGTAATCTTATACATGTAAATGTTTAATTTTTGTGTGATTATAATAATAGATGTGTGCTCTTTATAAAAAAATAATAAGGTGAAACAAAGGTATTTAATATAAATTAAAAGTTAAAATTGAGAGAATTAGTTTCCCTCAGTAAACCCACACAAGCATAATTCCTTATTTTTTTTGAAAATGATTCATTTAGAAAACATTTGGTTATTTAAAGCAAGCATAGTGGCCATGTATTACACGGTTTATCACATTTGAAGATAGTGCAAAGAACAGGAGGGATAAATATATTTTTGTAAAAGTCTTGGGGGAATTTTTTTAGATTTATTTATTTATTTATTTATTTATTTATTTATTTGACAGAGAGAGAGAGAGAAATCATAAGTAGACAGAGAGGCAGGCAGCAAGAGAGGAGAAGCAGGATCCCTGCTGAGCAGAGAGCCTGATGTGGGGCTAGATCTCTGGACCTTGAGATCATGACCTGAGCCAAAGGCAGAAGCTTAACCCACTGAGCCACCCAGTTGCCCCAAAGTCTTGTTTTATAAGTGAAGTGATATAATATTATTCAAAGATAGACAATGATAATTCAGAATGCATATTTTAACCCCTAGAATAACCACTAAAAATAAAAAATAATAAAACCAGTCAAAACAGCAATAGTGGAAATTAAATTAAACTCTAAGGGGAAAAAAATAGGTTTACCTAAAGAAAGAAAAAGTGGAAGAAAGGAATTAAAAACAGAGGGGGGAAAGAAAAATCAAATAACAAGAAAATTGGCCTAATTCCAACCAAATCAATAATCACATTAAATGTAAATGGACTCAAAGCTCTAGCTACACTTTGTTCTTACCTTACCTGTTCTCCCCATTTTCTCTTTTCTATTATACCGGTTCAGTTTCTTATCATCTCCATTTTAATGATTGAGAAGGTTTTGTAAAATGGTCTTCCTGCCTCAACTTCCTCACCAATACCAGATAAATATTTGTAAAATCCAAATCAAACCTTATTACAGAATTCACCTCATGCAACCTAACCCTTATTATTGTCTTACTGGTTCCTTTTCCAACTAGATGTAAGGTTCCAGATCTCTTATCTATAAAAGAGGGCCTGGAGATGAATATTGGAACCGACGGAAATATTCCCATTGACCTCCCTGGAAATTAGAGAATTTTGCAGACCATTTCCCTTGGACTAGATTTCTGACTCTCTGCTCTAGCTCCTTAGGCTTCTATATTTGGTTTGCAAGGTTTCTTTGTTTCTTATTTACTTTGTCTTAAATATTATAGTCGGTTTCTTTTTGCTTCAGAATTTAGAGGACAAGGTTCAGCCAAGCCTCAATCCCAGCTCAACCTATTTCAAAGTAGGTCAGTCCAGCCCAGTTAAGAGTATCAGCCTTTGTTAGAGTCACTGGTTTGGCCAGCAGGAGTATTTAAATACTTTGCACTGTCAAAACTTGAGTATATGGTTTCCTTTTGGTTCCTGGGTCTGATTTCAGTGTGTGTGTGTGTGTGTGTGTGTGTGTGTGTGTAGGTTTCCCCACAACAAGTAATTCTCAGACACCAGCAGGTGTCAACTCAATTCTGGCACTTTCTAACCAGAACTACCATCAGATTCTACAGGCACATGTCTCACAAGACTGCCTCTACCTCAGATGCCATTCACAAAGCCAGGTTACCACCTGTACTTATGATGAACAGCTATAAATCAAAAGTTCTGACAGCCCCCCCCCACTTTCAGTTTGATTAATTTGCTAGAAAGTCTCACAGAACTCAAGAAACCAGCTTACTCACTAGATTACTGATTTGTGACACAGGATATTAAAGGTTATGAATCCACAGATAGATGAAGGGATATATACAGTGAGGTCCAGAACAAAGGAGCATCTGTTCCATGGAATTTGGGGTGAGCATGTTGACACATAGAAGCGTTCTTGTTCCCCAACTGGGAAGCTCTCTGAGACCACTTTTTGGGTTTTTATGTATGCTTCATTATGGAGGTATAATTGATTAATTCATGGACCACTGGAGATTGATTCAACCTCTAGCCCCTCTCCCCTCTCCAGAAATCAGGTAGTAGGATGATAATTTCTAACCCTCTATTCTAAGTTGGTTCTCCTGGCAACCAGCCCCATCCTTACATGCTTTCCAAGTTACCTTGTTAGCATAAACCCGGTAGTTGTGGAAAGGAGCTTGTTATGAAGAAAAGACACCTATTTCAACTTTATGACTATGACGTGTCATCAGGAACTGAGGATAGAAGACCAAACATTATAACAAAAAGTGTCACCATTGCTCCTATAGTTCCCAAAATTCCAGGAGTTTTGGGAGTTGTGAGCCAGGGAGTATAAATGTAGCACAGATATATATAAGAAAGATATTTTATTTGAATGGCTAAGTACATATATTTCTTATAAATCACAGTATCACAGATTTCCTTCACATCAAAACTCATATCTCCTTCTTAAGCCATAGGTTACAATCTACCTCAAAATATCAGAAATTTCCTAGACATGCTTTTCTCTCATTTGTTGATATCTTTTTGCTCCCCCTTCTTCTTTCTGAAATCCCCTATTTTTTCTGCTTTCAGAACTCTTACTCATCCTCTAAAATCTGGCTCAAATCTATATAGACTGTAAGAAATCTTTCCCAAGCAGAATTAGCCTGTATCCTCTTCCTCAGTGCCCTCAGAATACTTTGAACCAGCACAGATCACAATGAGTTGTAAATGCTGTCTGCCTGTTCCAACCATTTATTTGTGAGGAATAAGATTTTGTCTTTGGAAGAAAATTGTCTTACTGAGATGGTGGCATAGGTTATCCTGAATTTGTTCCCCTTCACAAGAAGAACAACTAAAAACTGTTTAAGAACAAGACATCCCTGAGAATCCTAAAACATGAGACTGAGGCTGAAGCATGTCCCTGAACCTCAGGGACCAAGACAGACTGCATTAGAAGGGTAAGAGAAGTAGCTTCATATTGATCACAGTGCCCCTCACCCAGACCAGTGCCCTTCCCTGCCCTAAAGAGCACAGGTAAGAAGTTTTCTTAGATGTTATAGAAAGGATGAACTTAGTGATAGACAAACAGCTTCTCCACAGCATTGGCGTTGTTTAATGGAAGCCCCTATTCTAATCTCACAACATAGAAATTGCAGGGGAACCCATAGACCTCAACCACTAAGAATCTGACCTTGATGGAACAGGTGCGTAAGGCTTGAAACAACCAGCACACAGACATTGGCAGACTGAGTTCATCTGTGCAGTGTCCAGGTAATGGCAATCAATGGATTTAATAATCTGCAGAGCCAAGTTAGGAGGATACTTGACCAGAAGACTCAGCAGGGTGCAGATCTGCCTAATTTGGATACTCAAATGAGGAGTTCTACTGACCCTAGAGTTTGGTTTGCTTGTCCACACCCAGACTGAAGTCGAATCATAGCCTCACCTGCTATGGAGAGTGTTTTCTACCTCTAGCAGGACTGGCCACAACTCCTGGAAACAGTGTTACCCAGTGGTTCTTGACCCAAGAAGCAAGCAGGCAAAGTAGGTTGTAACCAGAGCAAACCAAGAACTGGGCATGGAATGTTCCCATGTTATGCACAGGTAGGGGAATTAACTCACAGCCAAAGCTGAAGGTAGCTCCTGACACCTCCTAACCAGAGATCCTGTTTGGAAAATTGAGGGTAGCCTAAAGCAATCCTTCTCTACTCCACTTAGGCAAAGAAGCTGAGAGATAGCCCCACTGTAACTGAACCACTCAAGAGTTTGTCCATTCATGTGCAGCAAGCCAAAGGAAAAAAAAATTGACACTCAGTTTCTTCCATGAAGAAAAATAGGCTAGTTATTGGTGTGGTGCCACCTAAGATAGTGAAAAGCTAGAGCTCAAAGTTCTAATCTCCCCAATGGCTTCAAGTTAGGCAAAAATTAAATTTAGGGTCTCTGGGTAGAGTGACATTTAATAATCGGTGAAAATGAAATCATTTTCTTAAGATGTTATCTTCTGTTATTTGACATTGAGCATGTCTGTTTGTGAAGAGGTTTATTCCATTTCAAAGACTATAACTCTGCAAAATAGCTCTATTCTTTATTAGTGAGTTAATAAAATATAATGCATTAAGTCAGTATGTCCTGTGATTCTTATCAATAGAAATTTATTACATTTAAGTGATTATGTAAATATTCTCTATTTATGACACAGTTATGCTAACCATCATATACCTAAAATTGTACCGCAGTAATCAATGCCGGCCTACATATAGTTTAACAAATCCAACTGGCATTCCATTCTCCACTATTATTTTTCCCAGATGGTTTGGTCACCAAGTTTAAAGAGTGTTTTCTGGCCATATGTGACCAGAAGGGCTGGAAACAACTCCTGGAAGCAATACAACCCCACAACTCAAGGGAAAATCATAGTGATGACACAAAAGAACACAATTAAGAATTAAAAGCATACTTATACCAAAAGACACCAAAACACACCAAGATAGCAGGAAAAGAAACAAAAAAGCAGCAGATCTACAAAATATCCAGGAAACAATTAACAAAGCTCGTAGGATTGCAAAGCAACATGGGAACCCAAAAAGAATACTACTAGAAAAGAAGATTACAGGCAAATATCCCTGACAAATATAGGTGCACAAATGCTCAATAAAGTATTAACTAACAACTCAGGAACCATTATAAAGATCATTCACCATGACCAAGTATGATTTATCCTTTAAATACAAGGATGGTTCGATATATGCAAACCAAAGGATGTGATACATTACATTAATAGAATGAAAGAAAAGACTCTTAAACAGTAATCTCAAAAAATGCAGAAAAACATTTGACAAAATTCAACATCCATTTCTGATAAAAACCAAATCAGGCATAGAAGAAACATAGCTCAACATAATAAAGGCCATATATGATAAGCCCACAGCTAATACCATACACAATAGTGGAAGATTGAAATCTTATACTTTGAGATCAGATATAAGACAAAGGAGTCCACTTTGACCACTCACTCCTATTCAACATAGTACTAGAAATCTTAGCTGAAACAATCAAACAGGCCAGACATAAAAGGTAACAGAATTTGAAAAAAATTGTCTTTATTTATAGATAACATGATTTTATATATAGAAAGTTCTAAAGATTCAACTAAAAAATGTCAAATCTAATCAATGAATTCAGTAAAGTTGCAGGATATAAAATTAACATACAACAATCAGTAGAGTTTTTATACTATAACAATGAATGTTCTGGAAAAGAAATAAATTCATCTCACTTAAAATGGCATCTAAAACAATAAAACACTTAGGAATAAATTTTACCAAGAAGGTGAATGAGTTATACTTTGAAAACTTCAAGACAATGATGGAAAAAAAAAAAAAAACTCAAGAAGGCACAAATAAATGGAAAGGTATCCTGTGTTCACAGATTGGAAGAATTAACATTGTTAAAATGTCAGCACTACCAAAATCCCTCTATGGATTCAATGCAATCCCTATAAACATTACAGTGACATTTTTCATAGAAGTAGAAAACCCCTGCTAAAATGTATATGGAAAAACAAAAGATCCTAAATAGCCAAAGAAATTCTAAAAAAGAAGAAGAAAGCAGCAGGCATCATAACTACTGATTTTTTTAAATTTTAGGTGTCAAGTCTTTATTGAAATATTAGCAGAGTTACACTTCTAATATCCTTTCCACTTATATACAATAGATTAAAAATGCTTGCCACATATATTACACACCTATATTATAAAGGTATAGTCATCAAAACAGTATGGTATAGGGCACCTGGGTGGCTCAGGTGGTTAAGCCTCTGCCTTCAGCTTAGGTCATGATCCCAGAGTCCTGGGATCGAGCCCCACATCAGGCTCCCTGATTCTGCTTCTCCCTCTCCCTCTGCTGCTCCTCACTACTTGTGCTCTCTCTCTGTCTTTGTCAAATAAATAAATAAAATCTTTAACAACAATAACAAAACCCAGTATGGTACTGGCATTAAACAAACAAACAGGCAAAAGGACAAATGGGACAAAACCAAGAGCCTGGAAATAAACCCAACAATATATGGTCAACTAATATTTGACAAGGAAGCCGTGAATACTCAATAGAGATAAGACAACCTCTTCATTAAATCATGTTGGAATAATTAGATATTCACATACAAGAGAATGAAACTGGACCCATATCTTATATCACTAACAAAAATTAACTCAAAATGGATTAAGACTTAAATTTAAGACCTGAAACCATGAAACTCCTAGAAGGAAACATAGGAATGGGTCATAGTAAAGGTTGTTGTTGTTTTTTTTTTTTAATAACATCTAAAGCACAAGGAACACAACAAAAAATAAATAGGTGGGGCTACAACAAACTAGAAAGCCTCTTCACAACAAAAGAAACCATCAACAAAATTAAAAGACAATCTACAAAATGGGAAAAAATACTTGCAAATCACATATCTGATAAGGGGTTAATATTCAAAATATATAAGGAAGTCATATAACTCAATAGCAAAAAACAAATGACCAGTTAAAAAGTGGACAAAGGGGGACGCCTGGGTGGCTCAGTTGGTTAAGCGGCTGCCTTCGGCTCAGGTCACGATCCCAGCGTCCTGGGATAGAGTCCCACATCGGGCTCCTTGCTCGGCAGGGAGCCTGCTTCCTCCTCTCTCTCTGCCTGCCACTATGTCTGCCTGTGCTCACTCTTTCTAACAAATAAATAAATAAAATCTTTAAAAAAAAAATTGGACAAAGGATCTAAATGAACTTTTCTCCAAAGGAGAAAAAGTGAAAGGCCAGAAGATATATGAAAAGATACTCAACATCATCAGTCATTACAGTAGTACAAATTAAAACAAGTATCACCTCATGCCTATTAGAATGGCTGTCACCAAAAAGACAAGAGGTAACAAATGCTGGCATGGATGTGGAGAAAAGGGAACCCTGTATACTGTTGGTGGGAGTGTAAATTGGTATAGCCACTACAGAAAACAGTATGTAGGATCCTCAAATTAAAAATAGAGCTACCATATGAGCAAGCAATTCCAATTCCAGGAATATATCCAAAGGAAATAAAAATATTAACTTGAAAAGATGTCTGCCACCCCCCAATATTCATGTCACAATAACTATGACATGGAGACAACTAAGTGTCCATTGATGGATGAATGGATAAAGAAATTGTGCCATATATAAAATGGAATATTATTGAAAAATGTAAAATGAAATATTATTCAGCCATAAATATGACTATATCCTGTCATTTATGACAACATGCATGAAACTTGAATGCATTATGCTCTGTGAAATAAGTCAGAGAAGGGTAAATACCATATGATCCCACTTATCTGTGGAATATAACAAAACAGAACAAACTCATAGGAAAAGAGGTCAGACATGAGGTTACCAGAAACATAGGGTAAGGGAAGGAGGAGCTGGAGGAAGGTGGTCAAAAGTTACAAACCTCCCTTCATGGGATAAACAAGTACTAGGGACATAATATACAACATGATGACTATAGCTAACACTGCCTCATGGTTAATAGGATTATTGTTAAGGGAGTAGATCTCAAGAATTCTCATCACAAGGAGGACATTTTTTTTTTCCTTTTTCCCTTCTTTTCTTTTTGTTGTATCTATATGAGAAGATAGATGTCAGCTGAACCTGGTTATAATTTCACAATATGTGCATATCAAACCTATATGTGTATGTACATATTGTGTATATCAAACCATCATGTTGTACCTCTTAAAAATGCACAATAATGTATATCAACTATTTGTCAAGAAAACTGAGAAAAATTGCCAGTTAAATAAGAAAAGATCATTGTGTCTTTTTTGCACTTAGCACTAATGCTGATATTTAAAAGATTTTCACTAAGCAATATATTTAAGGGAAAATATGGTTCATTACAATCTACAGCAAGTAACCTATCTGAAGAAGAATGGAGAGCTATACCCATTCACCGGTTAGAATTAACTATAGGATTAAAATAAAGCTGCACTGGATTTACTCATTTAATCCAATTGGAATTTACTGAGAACTTACATAGCATTAGAGATCAAGAGTATGTGCAAAGAACTTATGGCTAATAACACTAAATAGATAGAGGGAGGGAGTCATATTTAGAAGTCCTTCATGCAAGGTGGGTGAAGTTTGAACTTAAATGTTAGAGCTGTTTGTTCAAGAGCAAAAATTTTGATAATCTTTATTCAGCAAAAATTTTTACAGAGATAGGGCAAATTTCAGTACAAACAAGTTGGAGAATAGTGCTTAAAGCACTTGAATTAGCAAATTCTAGCACTTTATAAGTACACAATCATATTCAGCAAATTGAGAGCTTGATTACACATCATACTTACTGTGTCATAAGAAAAGTTCCAAAAGGCTTTTATCCAACAAGTTTATTAATTAACTTGAGTAAATAATATGCATCAAAACAACAGAATATTAGAAAGTTAGCCCAGAATGAGACCATCTGCAATTTGTTAAATTCATTCTTTAAAAAATAAATAATAAATTAGGTTTCAGTAATGTCTTGGGTCATAAATATTCTTCAAAGAAAGGGCCATAATAAGGCAAATTTACCTACTAAATTGAACTATAAATTTCAATAACTACTGAAGTATCTCCAAGAATGACAACTCAAAGAAAGATGATCTGCAGCAGAATTGGATTTAATTAAAAGACTATGCCCACTGAATTTCAATATAGGCAGCCCAGTACAGTGGGTTAGGCCATCATCTGTTTTTAATGCAATCTTAACTGGTTGAAGTCTTGAGCAATAGATTCGTGTCTGAATTTCCCAGGAAAAATTCACCGTGAGGACCAATTATGGCATGCTGAGAATAAGCAGCAAGTTCTCACTCCAAAATCCCACAAAACTTGCAATCATATTACAAATGCTACCATTCCTGGAGATGCTCCTATTTTCCATCTTTTGTATGTTGTAGAGAATTTATAGGTAAGTTTCTGTGCCTGGCTGACCCATTTGTTTGTACTCAGGAGGGAGTTGCCAGATTTTCATTCATTTCATTGCCAGATATTCAGTCCTATGTGGCATTTGTAATTTGAAAGTTGATGAACTGGAGAAATGGGTACATTCATGGTTAGACATCCTTCTTACATTGTGAGAGAAAACATGTTTTATAAGTCATGCTTTATTTCTGATTTATCTCTAGAATACCTCTCCGTGGCCCTTGTTACGATACAAAATTCACCGAGCTACACCCTAGGCTTGCAAAACAGGAATTTGGCAAGAATTAAATACTGTTTTTCCATATCACAAAGAAAATTTTATGCAAGATCATTTGTAGAAGAAATGTACAGATGAGAGAATCCAGAATCAAAGTTCAAAATCTGGTTCCTAACCCTACAGCCTTCAGGTCTCTGTGCTGCTTCCTAGGATCTGGAGAAGATGCAAACTTAAAAGTAAAATAAACAATCCATCCCACCCCCCAGGAATGAGAATGCTATAGCAGAGATATAAATTAATGTCAATATGAATTAAAGTTTAATAAGGGGCATGAGACTAGTGTAAAATGTTGTAGGATCATGGAGATGGAAATGTAAGTGTCAGGGAGACTGAAAGATGGCTTTGAGCAAATAGAGATATTTGAACTAGATTTTACAGTTGAAGAATTACGAATGGCAAGAAAGAGAGAGATTTGCAATCTGGGCTGATGGAAAACCATGAGCAAAACACCAAAGTAGGAAAATGAAAAATGTCATTTACATACCAAGAAAAGCAAGTTCCAATGATGTTTGTGAAGAACTTTGAGTGTAATGTGAAGAAATTGGACTTTAGCCTTTAGGAAATCAGAGGCCCTTGAAGTTCATGCTTGGAATTTTAAAAGATCCCTCTAGAACCGGGTAAAGTATGGGAAAATAACTGGAATGAGAAAAGGAAAAAAAAAAAGACCAAAAAATGAGGGCAAGTAAAATAAGGGCTTGTTGTTTTAGTAAACAAAGATAAAGAGCACTTGTGTAGTACTGGAAGTTCTAGCCAGAGAAAGTAGGCAAGAAAAAAAAAATTATTATAAAAGACAACAAAATTGGAAGGAAAGAAGTAAAATCATTTCTGTTTGCATGTGATATGCCTTATATGTAGAAAACCTTGATGATCACACACACACACACACACTGTTAGAAAAGTTAATAACAGGACACAAAGCACACAAAAATGACATACATTTCTATACACCCAAAACAATCTGAAAAGAAATTATAAAAACAATTTCATTTACAGTAGTATCAAAAAGAATAAAATGCTTAGAAATTAACCAAGAAGGTGAACGATTTGTACAATGAAAACTATAAAACTTTGCTGAAAGAAATTAAAGAAGACATAAACAGGGAATGTTCAGGGAAACACCTCCCCCAACACATTGAAGCTGGATCTTAGAACCTTTACAAAATATGACTTCCCTTATGTGAGGTAAATCACAGAGATAGAAAGTAGAATGGTGGTTTCTAGGGGCTGGGGGTAGATGAGAAGGACAGTTATTCTTTAGTGTGTATAGTTGCAGTTTTACAAGATGAAAAGAGTTCTGGAAATGAATCACGATGATGGCTGCATAATATTATGAATGTGTTTAATATTACTGCATTGTACATTTAAAAATGGTTAAGATGGGAAATTGTATGTTACATGTATTTTACCACAATTAAAATATTTTTTAAGATAAAGAACACTTGAACCAAAGTGTTGGCTGTGAGAATAAAGAAGAGGCAATGAATGTGAAAAAATTGTTTGGATACAGAGTTCTCAGTTAAGGAAGAGTATGGCTTAATGATTAAATAGAGTCAAGGTTATCTTGCTTCTAATCCCAACTCTGCTATTGATGAGCTGCATAGTCTTGCAGAAGTTTCATGTTTTAGAACTACATTTCCAGAATTCTGCCAAAATTTGATGTCAGGACATACTCCATGAAAGGATATTCGCTTTTTATGAACATCCTCTGTAAAAACAGAAGCAACTAACTTCTTTTTAAGTTGAAAATAATGATGATTGATTAGGTTGAATCTCTTTAAAGTGGGTATGTTAAAAATGAATTTGCATATATTGGTATAATAGTAGGCATTTTATAATATGAAACCTTAATTTTTATCTCTTGAGAATAAAAGATGCAAGACCATATAATCTAATATAGAGAATCATATACTGGTTTTACTAATACCTTTGTGTATTAATCCACAAGGATAAATTCTCCATTGGAATGTGACATTGCATAACACTCTTTGAGATTCATCGAATGATAAAATATTTTCAACCTCAATGATGAATGTTACCTGCAATCATTCAAATTCAAAATTATATAAATGATTCATAGTTGTAATGATAATTATTGTTTTCTTTCATAGCACTGAATATTTCAGCAAGACTTTGTGGTACAAAGGAAAGGTATAACTATATTCTTCAAATTAGAGAGCCATTTCAATACCACTTATGGAGTATCATATCCCTACTGCTTTTAAATGTCAGCTCTGTAATGAAATAAATTATTTTATATGTTTAAGTGTGAATAACACTGGGTTTCAGTGAGACTAGGAAAGAGTTATCCAGTCATTTTGGATAAATATGCTTTTGGTTCACCACAGATATGTAATTTACTACAGTGTTATTTGTGCATGGCAGGTCAAAAATTTCCATCAACAGGTACATTAGTCTGAAAATAGACATGATGTAGCTAACGCTCCCTGTATACAAACATTTTGTTACAAATATAATCATCTAAATTTGAAAGTTAGTATATCTTCAAGATCATAGTGTGTTTACTATAGCAGTATTTTATTAGTAATTAAAGGAGAAAAATCTGAAAAAGGGAAAAGACACATTCAAGCTTGTTGTTTGTTAATTTCATAAACTGTAGTTATAACAATAACCTAAAGATATAATTATTAATATATTGTTTGTACTTGTTTGATACAAGAACTTGTAAAGAAAAAAGATTTCAGGGGCGCCTGGGTGGCTCAGTGGGTTAAAGCCTCTGCCTTCGGCTCAGGTTGTGGTCTCGGGGTCCTGGGATCGAGTCCCATATCGGGCTCTCTGCTCAGCAGGGAGCCTGCTTCCTCCTCTCTCTGCCTGCCTCTTTGCCTACTTGTGATCTGTCTGTCAAATAAATAAATAAAATCTTAAAAAAAAAGAAAAAATATTTCATACACCCGACACACCAAGATGATGGTTGTTATTATTTTCTGCAAAAATCATATTGGTTTCCCTCTTGATTTCTTTTAGGATCAGTTTAACATTAATGAACCAGAAGGTCTTCATGTGAAAGATCATACAATATAAAAATTGAGGGACTCCAGATATCCCTCAAAAATATAAAAATTGAGGGACTCCAGATATCCCTCAAAAAAAAAAGTAAAAAAAATTATGACTTGAAAATCTTGCTATGGACCTGGATATTGCTCTACTCTTTTTTGATTGTTTTCATACCTAAGCTACACAACTACTCATTATATTGCAATTTTCTCTTTATATGAGTGATCTCCTTGCATTGATGATCTGCATGTCACTGAGATATTAGTGAGTGTGAACACTACATTAAAAAGGCCTTTATTGATTCCCACAGGGTTGTGAGGAAATTTCTTTTGGGAAAAAATTATAGCACTATACATGTTTACTATGAGAATTATAGGATAATGATATGTAAAACAAATAAATTCATGTTTTTCTAATACTCTGAGATCTCATATGTTCTTTTAAATTCTTATTATTTGGGGGGCACCTGGGTGACTCAATCGGTTGAGCATCTGCCTTTGGCTCAGGTCATAATTCCAGGGTCCTGAGATCGAGTTCCACATTGGGCTTTCTGCACAGTGGAGAGCCTGCTTCTCCCTCTCTCTCTCTGCTGCTCCCCCTACTTGTACTCTCTCTCTCTGTCAAATAAATAAGTAAAGTCTTTCAAACAAACAAACAAACAAACAAACATTCTCATTATTTTTAGAGCATCCCAGAGAAAAGGTTTAGATTTCTATAAAATCATTTCTCAGTTTTTTTAAAGAAAAGTTTCAAAAAAAAAAAGTGACTAAACAGAAGCACATTAGCACATCATCCTTGCACCCCTAAACCAAAAGTTTAAAGAGAAAGAATTAGGACTTGAAATTTTCCAAAGTCAGTGTGTCTTTTAGTATTTGGCTGAAGTTGGATAAAGAAAGTTCACAGAAAACAATTTGCTGGTAAAAATAAAAATATAAAAACAACAAAATGAAAAGTATCAACAAGTCAAAAAGAAGTGAGTCCAAGTCTAGCCATGGCAATCCCTATTTATCATAGACATGTAATTACCTCCGAACATGTAATGATGGTATGTGAAAGAGAGGCCAGATTACTAGGGGTTTATTGTGTGGAAGAGTAAGGTTAACACAAAAGGGTTCTAAAAATAACTTCATAATATTTTACATGTGTTTGAGCTTCTTTTAGTTTCTTTTCTGCAAGTAAAAATAATAGTGTGCCTCCCTTCAAAATATATAAGACATTTAGAATAATGTTTATTTCTTGAACAACTACTGTGAACACCTTCTGTGAACCAGTCTACTTGTTGGTACCCCAGATGTGTAAAGCAGAACTCTGTAGAGTATATAGAAATCCAACTACCCAAGCCAATGAGAGGATTTAATGAGCTGACATGAAAAGGTAGGGATATAAGAAGGGGCAGTGATAGATCTAGTCTCCAGACATCTGAATCCCAGGTAATAAACCCTTGAAGATTTCCCATCTATTCTCTGTTTCTCCCTATGTATTGGCTTTGTTCTTTAATGGCAGAAACTCCATAAGGACCAACTCATTGTTTCAAATAGTCCGAGGCTTACATCCCCCATAACCTCACAAAGAAGATAGAGCTGTCCTGTAATGGCATCATTTTTAAAAAAATAGAAAGGGCTTTCATTTCTCAGTTTTATTTGTTTGTTTTTGAAGATGTCATTGGTTTTATCAAGCAATTCATATATTGGGCAGCATCCTATACAACAAGTAGAGAGATGCTCCTGGTTTCCCAGTTTTAGTCACATGCTATCACAGACTATGACCTCAGCATCAGGGTACAATGATTGGTCCACCTGTCTTGCCATCACGGGAACAAGTAGCCTGTGCTGGTCAACACAAAATACATGGAGAAATAATCATTTCCCAAAGAAAAACATGTATTATTATTGGAAGTGAAGATGCCCACCACAATGGGGAAATGGGACAATGAGAAAATGCAGTAGCCTCGAGGCACTCACAATTGAGTATTAAATTCAATAAAACAAACTATAATAACGTAATATGAGTGCTATATCAAAAGGATGTGCAAAGGCCTGTTAGACAAAGACATGACAAATTTCAGCCATACCAAAGATGGTAGTTGGCTGGGAAGGATTTCCAAAGAGGTCAGAACTGCATCTTGACTAATTAAAAAGAGCTTAGCGTGTGAAGGGGAACAAGGGCATTCTCAGTAAAGCTGTTGAACTAGAGATTTAGAAAACATGGAAAATGGAGCTGTACATTTGGAGATCAGGGAGTATTCCAGCATTGTTTAAATAAATAGACCACAAAGATAGGAGGCGAATTGAAGGATAGGATTCTAAAAATAGGTTGAAATCACATTGTAGAAGCCCTTCAATGTTGTGGTAATGATTTCAGATACTGTGAGACCTACCAGACATTCTAGCTTTCAGTCAACTAGTCAGATGTCACACATGTGGTAAGCCAAGTACCCTAAGAGGAATAAATGGGGAAGCCCACAAGGCCAACGGGTTGAAGGTAGAACTTCCTCTCATTTATTCACATTGAGAATATGGCCACATACTGCAATGGACATGTATCCATATCAGTGCACACTTTTGTGTAGTTTTAGTTACCCTAATTCTCACAAGTCTTTGTAATGTTATTCTATGAACTATTTTGTTGTTGTTGTTGTTGTTGTTTAACTAACAATGTACCACCAAGCAGGTGGCTCAGAACACCACCAGTTTATTGGTTATTACCTCATAGTTTTCATGGGTCAGGAGTCTGTGCATGGTTTAGATGGATTCTTTGCTCGGGTCTTAGATGGCTGCAAAGTCGTGGCTGGGTCATCCATCCCATGAGAGACTTGCTGTCTTCTTCCAAACTCATTCAAGTTGTTGGCAGAGTTCTGTTCCTTTAGTTATAGAACTCATGGCAGCTTCTGTCTTCTTAGAGATCAGCAAGAGAAAAATCTCAAGCTTCAGAGCAACTTACTTTAAGGGCTTCTGCCTGAGTAAGCCAGGGCTATCCAGATAGTCTTCCTTTTGATTAATTTAAAATAATCAGACTGAGGACTTTAACGGCAACTTCAAAATCTATTTGCCGTGTGGGACACCTGGGTGGCTCAGTCAGTTAAGCAACTGCTTTTGGCTCAGGTCATGATTTCAGGATCCTGGGGTCTAGCCCTGTGTTGGTCTCCCTGGTCAGTGGGGAGTCTTCTTACCCATCTCCCTCCTGCTTCTGCCCTTCCCTTCCATTCATATTTTTTTTTCTCTCTCTCCTTCTCTAACAGATAAATAAAATCTTTTTAAAAATGCATTTGCCGCAAATGGTAAGATTTCATTTCTTTTGATGGCTGCATAGTATTCCA